>JARQOD010000003.1:128090-185495 GCA_033576555.1 Oophaga sylvatica | reverse complement strand
GCCCTTGACTAAGAGAGGTGCGGCGTGTGCCCGGTGACTACAGAGAAGGTGCGGCGTGCTCCCGGTGACTACAGAGCGGTGCAGTGTCCGTTACTGTATCCCGTAACCTGCTCACATCAGCACTCCATCTGGCACTGAATATGGGTGTAGTGAATATATGTATTGGTGAGATGTATGACCAGCAGTAAATTAGCATCTGTTCTACAGTAGGTGGCATCTCTTCACAAAGACAGAGAAAAGACAGCTTTCCTGATCTGGGGTCTCCGGCCCCAGGGGGCCTGCCTGACACACAGAATTGGGAACATTTCACACCTTCTGACTCCTCTTTGAAGGGAGACGCCAAATTGCAGCCTGACAATTTCTATTTAATATGATGAAGCAAGGAGTGTTCAGAGGAAAATAATGTATCCATTGGTAAAGTAGCCATGGTCCAGTCACAAACCAGGAACTGGAATATTAACCTGAGAGGCTGGTCCAGAAATCTGATCTCCAGGGTAAATCTATATATTAGGCCTTTACACATAGAAGACAAATTATACTCAACCATAAATGCCACATACTGATGAGCAAAGATAAATTATCACCTATAAAAGGGGCTGCACGTGGCCATGTAATTATGGGGACACATCAAAAGATAATCCAAGCCATACCACAAAAGTGGAACAAGATGTACATGTCCGTTACAAGAATATACTTTATTAATTTAAATTTCAAAACAATACAGGTGAGAACAATGGGGTAAGAAAACCCACACAAGATGTAAACTATTCCACAATTAAAATATAGGGGCACACCACCCCCAAGGACCCTACAACATTATACTACATATGCATAACACAGAATACAGTCATGGCCAAAAGTTTTGAGAATGACACAAATATTATATTTTCACATGATCTGCTGCCCTCTGGTTTTAATGTGTGTTTGACAGATGTTTTTATCACAGACAGAAATATAATAATTGTAAACATATGAGTAACAAAAGCTTATATTGACAGTTAGAATGAGTTAATGCAGCAAGTCAATATTTGCAGTGTTGACCCTTCTTCTTCAGGACCTCTGCAATTCTCCCTGGCATGCTCTCAATCAACTTCTGGACCAAATCCTGACTGATAGCAGTCCATTCTTGCACAATCAATGCTTTCATTTTGTCAGAATTTTTAGGTTTTTGTTTGTCCACCCGTCTCTTGATGATTGACCACAAGTTCTCAATGGGATTAAGATCGGGGGCGTTTCCAGGCCATGGACCCAAATGTTTTGTTCCCTGAGCCATTTAGTTATCACCTTTGCTTTATGGCAAGGTGCTCCATCATGCTGGAAAAGGCATTGTTGATCGCCAAACTGCTCTTGGAGGGTTGGGAGAAGTTGCCCTGGAGGACATTCTGGTACCACTCTTTATTCATGCTGTGTTTTTAGGCAAGACTGTGAGAGAGCCGATTCCCTTGGCTGAGAAGCAACCCCACACATGAATGGTTTCAGGATGCTTAACAGTTGGCATGAGACAAGACTGGTGGTAGCGCTCACCTTGTCTTCTCCGAATGAGGCGTTTTCCTGATGTCCCAAACAATCGAAAAGGGGATTCATCAGAGAAAATAACTTTACCCCAGTCCTCAGCAGTCCACTGCCTGTACCTTTTGCAGAATATCAGTCTGTCCATGATGTTTTTTTTGGAGAGAAGTGGCTTCTTTGCTGCCCTCCTTGAGACCAGGCCTTGCTCCAAGAGTCTCCGCCTCACAGTGCGTGCAGATGCACTCACACCTGCCTGCTGCCATTCCTGAGCAAGCTCTGCACTGCTGGTAGCCCGATTCCGCAGCTGAAACACTTTTAAGAGATGGTCCTGGCGCTTGCTGGTCTTTCTTGGGCGCCCTGAAGCCTTTTTGGCAACAATGGAACCTCTCTCCTTGAAGTTCTTGATGATGCGATAGATTGTTGACTGAGGTGCAATCTTTCTAGCTGCGATACTCTTCCCTGTTAGGCCATTTTTGTGCATTGCAATGATGACTGCACGTGTTTCTTTAGAGATAACCATGGTTAACAGAAGAGAAACAATGATGCCAAGCACCAGCCTCCTTTTAAAGTGTCCAGTGGTGTCATTCTTACTTAATCATGACAGATTGATCTCCGGCCATGTCCTCATCAACACCCACACCTGTGTTAATGGAGCAATCACTGAAAAGAGGTTAGCTGGTCCTTTTAAGGCAGGGCTGCAATGATGTTGAAATGTGTTTTGGGGATAAAAAAGTTCATTTTCTAGCCAAATATTGACTTTGCAAGTAATTGCTGTTAAGCTGATCACTCTTTATAACATTCTGGAGTATATGCAAATTGCAATTAGAAAAAGTGAAGCAGTAGACTTTGTAAAAATTAATATTTGTGTCATTCTCAAAACTTTGGCCATGACTGTATAGCAATTATTGTTTGAGAGTTGCAATAAATATTATATGCAATAGTGAGAATGAAACTGGCCATAGTTCAACCACAGGAAAAGAGAAACAATGCCTAGTTGCTGCAATAGGCAGATATTCACACTACAATTAGAGCAGAAAAAGCAGTCCCATCAAAAATCCATGGGGCACATACTGCCAAGATGGTAACATGTAAAAATATACTCCATCTCATATTAGAGAAGACATCACATCCTGTAGAAATCGATTAGTGCCAAAGTCTACCAGTCATAATTACCTGTAGTTGATATGTGGCGTGCCTGGTGCTGCAGGGTGTGTGTGCCCGCCCCAACGCACGTTTCGGTCCTGCCTTCGTCAGGTGCCCCGTTATGCATATGTAGTATAATGCTGTAGGGTCCTTGGGGGTGGTGTGCCCCTATATTTTAATGGGGAATAGTTTACATCTTGTGTGGGTTTTCTTACCCCATCGTTCTCACCTGTATTGTTTTTGAAATTTTTGTATATTTAAATTAATAAAGTATATTCTTGTAACGGACGTGTACATCTTGTTCCACTTTGTGGGATGGCTTGCTTTACACATAGAAGGTTGTTCACAGACTGAGGACAGCCGAGCTGATGTGAGCCATTTTATATTCCCCCCTCAGGGAGCAGAATATCAGACTGCAAAGTTTGGATATCTCTAAGTTTCTCCCTTTTATTTTAGCACTGTTTTGCATATTTGTATGTCACTTTTGACTTCCATATTTTTTATATTCTTTTATTGTAAGCACTGTACCTTTTCTTTTAAAGCTTAAAACTTTAATAAGTCTGAACCTTGTTGCTCTAAAAGAATCCATAGCCTTAGAGTGTGTGACCCTGGTGACTGGCAGACAGTAGTAGTATACTTCCAAGACTCATCGCCCATGTGTTTGGTGAGTGGTGGAGCGTGTATGAAGCGGGGTGTGTGGTCTGTGTCGGGGTGTGATTTATGCTCTCATTGCAGCATAGGACAGAGGGTGAATGCTGGACTGAGTGAGAGGAGGTAGATTAACCCTTGTAGGCACAACCCAAAGTCACATGCTGAGAAGCTGGTACGGGGTACTGTTTCTGGCACTGTATATGGGGTACTGTTGCTAGCACTATATATATGGGGTACTGTCAGGGCCAGCGTCAGCACCCGGGCAAGTGCCGGGGCCCTGAGCAGGCGGGGGGCCCACTCGCCGTCGGGCACCCCGGAGCCCGTTAGCGGTGTCAGCGCCGCCACTGGGCCCCCCCGCTTGCTCAGGGCCCCGGCAGCAGCCGGCGCAATACTCACCTCTCCCCGTGCCTCCGCTGCCGCAGCTCTGAGCTCCAGGGGTGCCGGCACTTCCTCTCTCACAGCAGCGCTGCTGAATGACGTCATCATTCAGCGGCCGGCTGTGGCAGAGAGCGCGCGGACAGGTGAGGCGTGTGTGTGTGCCTGCTGCGTGTGTGTATGTGAGAGAGTGCTGCCTGCAGTGCTGTATGTGTGATGGTGGTGGGGGGGAGGCAGTGATGGTGGTGAGGAGCAATGATGATGGAGAGGCAATGATAATGGGAAGGCAATGATGATGATGATGGGGAGGCAATGATAATGGGAAGGCAATGATGATGATATTAATGGGGAGGCAATGATAATGATGATGATGGAGAGGCAATGATAATGGGAAGGCAATGAGATGATATTAATGGGGAGGCAATGATGATGATAGGGAGCCAATGATGATGATGATTGGACAGGCAATGATGATGATAATGGGCAGGCAATGATGATGATAATGGGGAGTCTTTCCACAGCGCCCTTTCCTGAGCCGTAACAGTGCAGAGCGCAGCACAGTGTAGAGGAGAGCTCCATATTTTGTATGGAGCATTATATGTGGTCCAGTATTCTGTATGGAGCATTATATTGGGTCCAGTATTTTGTATGGAGCATTATATGGGGACCAGTATCCTGTATGGAGCATTATATGTGGTCCAGTATTCTGTATGGAGCATTATTTTGGGTCCAGTATTCAGTATGGAGCATTATATGGGGGATGGCGAGGTGACATCCTGCATGGGGTATTATATGGGTGATGAGGGGAGATTATGTGGTGCCCATAATATTGTATGGAGGACTGTACTGTCCAGTCTGTACTGTGCGCTGTGAGGATTTGGCGGTTTTTTGAGCTATTGTACAATTTACAATAGATATCAGTCATGTAATGGAAGAAGTGAAGTGTTTGGCATTGTACTGTACCCATATTTCTCCGCAGTATCTGTGCATCATGAATCGTGGTCTGTGTTAAGGGGGCCCACTGAGACTCTTTCGCCCCGCGCCCATAAAAACCTGGAGCCGGCCCTGGGTACTGTTCCTGGCACTGTATATGGGGTACTGTTTCTGGCACTGTATATGGGGTACTGGTTGCTAGCACTGTATATGGGGTACTGTTTCTGGCCCTGTATATGGGTACTGTTGCTAGCACTATATATGGAGTACTGTTTCTGGCACGGTACTGTTTCAGGCACTGTATATGGGGTACTGTTTCTGGCACTGTATATGGGGTACTGTTTCTGGCACTGTATATGGCGTACTGTTGCTAGCACTATATATGGGTACTGTTTCTGGCACTGTATATGGGGTACTGGTTGCTAGCACTGTATATGGGGTACTGTTTCTGGCCCTGTATATGGGGTACTGTTGCTAGCACTATATATGGAGTACTGTTTCTGGCACTGTATATGGGGTACTGTTGCTAGCACTATATATATGGAGTACTGTTTCTGGCGCTGTAGATGGGGTACTGTTGCTAGCACTATAAATGGGGTAGTTGCTAGCACTATATATATGGAGTACTGTTTCTGGCGCTGTATATGGGGTACTGTTGCTAGAACTATATATGGGGTACTGTTTCTGGCACTGTATATGGGGTACTGTTTCTGGCACTGTATATGGCGTACTGTTGCTAGCATTATATATGGGGTACTGTTTTCTGGCACTATATATTGGGTACTGTTGCTAGCACTATATATCGAGTACTGTTTCTGGCGCTGTATAATGGGGTACTGTTGGTGCTGTATATGGGGTACTGTTTCTGGCACTGTTTATGGGGTACTGTTGCTGACGCTGTATATGGGGTACTGATGTTGGCACTATTTATGGGTACTGTTGCTGGCAATGTTTATGGGGTACTGTTGCTGGCACTGTTCTTTGGGACTGAATGGTCTTGGGCAAGCTATTTGTTCAAGCAGATTTAAGAAAACCTGCCATGGGCTTTTATATTTGAAGCTTAATACAGGATGGTAGTGGGGCGGTCCATTTCCTTCCCGGTGGAGTTTCCATGTGGCCTACCGCCACAGGTTGCTTGTGAAAACCCTGTAGCAGAGGGTTGGGTGCATCAGTTTGGTTTGCAAGCGTGCAGAGCAGGAGACTCTGCTTAGCTCAGCCTGTGTGAAGCAACACAGAACCAAGTGGAGGCAAAAGGTCTGGCACCCCTTTCCAAGATGGATGTTTTATCACCAATTTATAGACTAGGTAATTGTCCGATAGATGTGGACAACAGGCATCCCAAGCTCCCAACAAACACCAGGTAGGTGGTAGAGGACCCTCTAAATTAGTGTTTCTCAACTCCAGTCCTCAGGACCCACCAACAGGTCATGTTTTCAGGATTTCCTTAGTATTGCAAAGGTGATGGAATTAATGCTTGAGCAGGTGATAAAATTATCACCTGTGCAATACTAAGGAAATCCTGAAAACATGACCTGTTGGTGGGTCCTGAGGACTGGAGTTGAGAAACACTGCTCTAAATCAAACCGTGATGCATGCAAATAAACTTTATTAAAGAGTAACTACAGCGGTATTGGTGGCCATGTTCATTCACTATCGGTCCCAAATACTCTATGAAAATGCATTTCTGTATAACTGGGGAGAAGAGCAGTTACCAGACACCTCTGGCACCACTTGGAAGAACAAACAAAAGGATCACACCACACTGACATCTTTAATGACAACTCTCAAGTGAAGGTCTAATGGCTCCGATATTGTAGTGATCCCGGGCAAATCACTGATTTAAAGAAAAATATCTGATGTATCTTTGGGGCTGAAAGAACAAAGTGATAGCACTCCAAAAAAGTCAAAGCGTACTAACTAATCTGAGAAACCAAACCTCACCCAATTAACGGTAAATAAATGGTCCGATACTGTCTCATTGTGCATTTATGGCAGCACCCTAAAGACCGCCACCAAGAATCAACCAAAGTAATCAGAGCTGCTAAAGACTAAACTCTAAATTATAGAGACCAAATCAATTGCTAAAAAAGTTAATTTAATACATTGTAAAACTCCCTGAGCTCCCCTGATTCTGCCACCTTTTTCATTTTTGCTCTGCGTCGCACCATTGCAGAGATATTCATATTTGATTCTTCTGCAGCGCACTATGTGTAATCTCTGCCTTGCAGTCCAACTGGGCAGTTCTTCAGAGCCTTCTGTAGGGGCGTGCGCTTTCATCCCTCCCAGACGCTCTGTCTCTGATAAGACCCCTAAGTCAACTGCCAGGCTGTGACTAGCAGTGTCTGGGAGGGGTGAAAGTGCAGGCTCCCCAAAGACGACTCTGAAGAAACACCTAGATGGACTGCAAAACAGAGATTTCACATAGTGTGCTCCAGAAGAGACAAATGTGAATAACTGCAATGGAGCATCGCAGTGCAAAATGGAAAAGAGCAGCAGAACCAGGGGAACTCAGGGATTTTTTGTACAGGTATCTAACTAAATTGTTGAAGCAAGGTACAGGTCTTCTTTAAAGGTTTTGTCCCATAACCAACATTTATCATATTTATTAAAGGGGTTATCTGGCTTTAGAGTGACTGCAGACTTGTGAATCCTGTAATTGTGCTCTGTTAGGATTCTCCAGTGCTGGGAGTGGTGAGATGTAATTGCAATACGTGCGGTCACGTGCCAAGCAGATGGGCAATGCCTTCCTCAATGCAAGTGTATGGAGAAAGGCTGGACAAGTCTAGTCGAAATGTGGCCAGAAGTATGCAAATCGTATACTTGTGGTCACATGACCGCCTGCTCGCGGATAATCCTTATAGCATAATGTGAGGTATTCACAAATCTGCAGTCACATACACTTATGAGCAAAAGGGCAACAATGTTTTGACCTTCTGACTTTCAGACTTCATATCTCACCATCCACTACTGCTTAGAACGTGAGACTACCATCAATTTATAGACAGTAAACTTGGCTAGGTCATACATCAATTTGACTTGCAACAATTCTGAAATAGTAGCCCGAAAAAAAAGGGAAGAAGCCTTGACTTCAATATAGCCATAACAAGCGTTGTTTCGAGTATGCAAAAAGGTACGAAAAGTGGATAGTAGAAGATTGGACACGGGTGATTCAGAGTGATGAGCCAAAAATCAATAGAATAGGCTCTGATGGTGCAAATGGGTCTGAAACAAACCAGGGAAAAATGGGCTAAGGGATCGAGAAATTGTAAGAATTGTCAAGTATGGTGGAAGAAACCTGATGATATGGGGTTGTTTCATCGCCAAAGGCATTGGATACTTGACCAGGATCGATGGTGGTCTCCATGCTGAGCCATATGTGAGTATCCTACAACAGGGTTCCCCAACTCCAGTCCTCAAGGCCCACCAACAGATCATGTTTTCAGGATTTCCTTTGTATTGCACAGGTGATGAAATTAGCACCTGAGCAATACTAAGGAAATCCTGAAAACATGACCTGTTGGTGGGCCTTGAGGACTGGAGTTGGGGAACCCTGTCCTACAAGACGAGTTACTTCGTACACTCCAGTACTATGGGTATGAAAAGGACGACATAGTGTTCCAGCAGGACAATGACCCGAAGCATACAGCGAGATTTGAGAAGATATGGGTCAATGACCATGAAATAGAGGTGCTGGATGGTTCCCACAGTCCCCAGACCTCAACACAATCGAACATTTGTAGGTAGAGTTGAAAAGCTGTATACAGACCCAAGTGAGTCGACCAGTGTGCACCAACTTTGGGAACGTGCAGAAGAGACTTGGGATCAGTTTTCGGTCAAGACATGCAAGAGCAGAAGTCACACTTATGTATGAGATAGCCAAGATGATTGTCTATAAAATGATGGTGGTCTCACGTTCAAAGCAGTAGTGGATGGTGAGATATGGAGCCTGAAAGTCATCAGGTCAAAGCATTGCTACTCTTTTGGTCGTCAGAGTGGAAAGATTGCAGACTTGTAACCCAAGGCCGGACAACCTCCTTAAATGTGTAATCACTTGGTTTCCTGCTGCAGAGATCCCTACTGATCCTGTAATGGGGACCCCAATATGCCATAGTGAGTACGTGTGACCATCACTCCTATAGACAGTGGTCGCACATGCTCACTACTGCTACATTCGCACAGGGTACTTTAGGATCCTCCATCTCAGAGTTAAGACCTCCAGCGACCATGAGGATAGTTATATATCATGTTTATGGAAGACAACATCAATAATCCAAGATATCCACTTATAAGTCACGCCAGAAGATGTCATCGTTATGTGTCCATTTCTTCCATTGATGGAAATCTCTAACGCAAATCTCAAGCGATTTCTCCGACTTCAATAGTGACGTCGAGGGTTAGTATCACTTCTGTGTGGCTAGTAATGGCATCTCAGCCTAATTCTAGGTTTCAGTCTGTTCACAAAGAGTCCGGTTCCTTTGGGATTTAGTAGAGTGCCAAGCTTACCACTGATGGGATCTTCTGACTGAAAATTTTAGTAGTTCTTAACTCTATAATAAACCTTCCATTTAGCTTCTGATCGACACCCATTCAGTCCATATGTACAAGGCAGCATGAAGGGGTTCGGTAAAAGCAGCAGTGAAAGTATGTAGGTGTTTAACCGGCTCACCGAGCTCGTAAAAGGACAACTGTCCAGCCTCGTAATCCAGATATATCACTAATCTCTCACTGGAAAACTTGCAAGGCAAATGGATAATCTTGCCATGATGCATCACTGAATAATGATGCTTCTTTGACTTGGACCTGGATATACACCAGGACTTCTCATTGTTCCCAATGTATGACTCCTCTCCTTTTCTGCCTATACTAGGGTAACACACCCCAATCATCCAGTACCCCGATTTGCTAACTTTAATTTCCCAGAAATGGCGGCCTGATGAAAAGGTTCTGGTGCTCAAAACCTGACAGTCCTCAAACCTCTCAGGAGATTCTGGATGTTTTTGATTACTCATATAACGAGCGGTTTTCAGGTCGCTTGAGATGCAAACATCTCTGGCGACTGTGTTGGTATCTAGCAGGAGGTCCGAAACCTCCACAATGTGGAGACCCTTCTTGAAATGTGCCATTATATCTGCCAAGCCTGTATGTAATGTCATGGAGGTTAAATTTTTATCCAGATCACCCACAAATTCAGACGATTTACTGTCTTTTTTTTGGTCTTGGTTAACTTCTTCAGCAGCTCCACGTAAATCATAAATCTCAGATTCATATTCTTGGAGGAGAGGTAATGGATCCACCAGGAGAAACAGCTCCTCAATGTGGGAAATCTCTCTGGACAACTCGTCCTTCTGCGATTCGAGCTGCCGGATTAGCTCAGAGACTGAAGTTTCCACCTGATGCATCTGTCTGGAGATCTCACCTAAAACTTTCTGTTCTAGCTCTACAAGAAGCTTCCCAATCTCTCTAAACAGTGAGTTGACCCTCTCCGATTCTCGGGAAGCCTTCTTTTTTACTTTCTGTTTTTGACCTTCTAGGTTTTGGACTTGTTTCTCAGTCTCCACTCGCTTTGAGGTCAGTTTCTCCAAGATGTTTCTGAGTTTCATTCTCTTTTTTTCAGATGCCTCGTCTATTGGTTCTACCTCATGTCCTTTGTGTTTTCCGACTAGGCAGCAGGTGACGCAGATGCAGGTGGAGTCTTCGGTGCAGTAGTACTCCAGCATCTTCTTATGTGTAGAACATTTTCTATTCTCCAGACTCGTGGTGGGTTCCACTAAGACATGATCGTTTGACTTGCTGTGTTTTTTTAAGTGTTTGTCGCATAAAGAAACTTCACAATGTAGGCAGGTTTTAACGGCAGGTACGGAGGACTCACAGTAGGTGCACAAGATGCCAAAAGTTTCCTCAACCTCCTGTTTAGACTGGAAACTCTGAGCTATGTTACGGAGTGCTATGGTTTTGTGCAACGCTGGACGCTCTGGAAACTCGGTTCTGCAGTCGGGACAGGAGTAAACACCGGATGCCTCCTGGGTAAGCAGTACACGGTCAATACAGACCCAGCAGAAGTTGTGGCCACATCTAAGGGTGACTGGATCTGTATAGATGTTTAGGCAGATGGAGCAGTTCAGTTCTTCTCGGAAGTCAGCAAATGCCATTGTCAACACAGTATCGAGCTTGTCCAGGTGTCAAAGAAAACTTATGAGACTTTTCGATGCACCCGTAGCACAATCCAGCCCTGTAGGATGTATCTAAGACTGTTTACACGACCGTTGAAGCAAGACTCGACAGCTCTTGTACCTAGTCGTTCTTTTGCTGCGTACTCATTCAGCTGCGGCAATTCTCCCGTACACGATCCACAGTAGCCAGACCTGAAATAACAATTCCTGATTACAATGATCTGAAAACAACAAGTCATTAACAACCAACAGCAGTCTTGGTGTCACCTTAAGGCACGCTCTGATATTTCTGGTACCGGCAAAATCAGCACCGGAGATATCAGTGTCAGCGTGTAATACTTGTGGCATGCGTGTGGCAACAGTGTGCCACATCAGTACCACACGTACCGGCGCCCGGGAAGCAGCGGTACGGTTTGTGCTGTTCCCTGGTGCCGGGTGCTGAAGACGACTCACATCTTTCTCCCATGCTCTGACGGCGATCAGCGCAAGCAGAGGAGAATGTTGAGAGTTGTATTCAACTGTTAACAGCAAGAGCAGGAAGCGGTTGATGGGAGTATTCATCAGCAACTGCCAGTGCTATAAACAATTTTAAAAAACAGCGTGGGGTCCCTCCCCATTTTATACAGCCAGCCAAGCTTAAGCAGACAGCTGGGGGCTGGTATTCTCAGGCTGGTAAGGGGCCATGGATATTCCCCCTCAGCCTAAAAATAGCAGCCCGCAGCCGCCCAGAAAAGGCTTATCTAATGGATGCGCCAATTCTGGCGCATTGCCCGGCTCTTCCTACTTGCCCTGTAGCGGTGGCAAGTGGGGTAATATTTGTGGGGTTGATGTCACCTTTATATTGTCTGGTGATTTTAAGCCCAAGGCTTAGTAAATGACACTGCGGCGACCTCAGTACTGTGAGAAAAAGTCAGTGGCCACCTCAGTAGTCAGACTCAACGCCTCTTGTGATTAGTATATCTGGTACAATGTCATCTTTACGACCTAATAAGCACCACGCAAGTGGGCGAAGGTTTACATGGCCAGGTAGGGAAACCGGACCGTAGGGCTTGTTCACACACGGAGTATTTGCAGTGGGTTTTTCTGTGAGAACTGTATGAAGTGGGCTTGGGTTCTGAGCCGGCTCTATACAGCGCAGGTGCCACCTGTGTTATACAGACGTCACTCTGGAGTAACTGCTTGCTAGCTCCAATCGCAACAGTTGAACCTCTTAGATGTCTCCTTCTGTGACAGAACAGGGAGGGGTAATCACTTCCGATGCCCACAGACCCCACATGTAACGCGATCGCAGGATGCAAATGTGTTGTCATGGCAGTTGAAGGACTACTTGAAAAAAAAAATCATACATTATATAGTGGAACGGACGCTCTCCAAGAGGCCTAGCTGCAATAACTGGCTCATGTTATGTGTAGGCCGTGGCTGTATAACATAGCTGGCATCTGCCTGGTATAGAAAGGGCTCAACTTCACAGTCAGCTCAACACACCCCGCATGTCACAGGTCATTAAAGAGTTAAAACCACCTGCCTAATACTGTGCATATTTTGCCTCCTGGCGAAGCCAGGTCTCCCCCTGTGAAGGGATCCCGTTGGTTCTGGCACGTTGGCAGCAGGTGATACCTCTAGAGCAGACTGGGTAAAGTGCGGACCAAGACAGCCGTGGGGCTGGATACCAGAGGTCTGCGGGCCGCACCGTACCTGCCCAGTGTCTCCATCTGCACTGACTGCGTTGGTGGATGAGGGGCCTGCGGCCACTACCTCCACCACTCAGCGTGTGAAACAGCTGACGCAATTATGTCATTTCATCGCCTCAGCTGTGTATTGCGGAGAGTCAGCTCACCGGAGGCAGGAAGAGAAGCAGAGCGCCAGGGACCGACACCGAGGCGAGTATGTGGTGTTCTTTTTTTTTTCTTCATATGTATGGGATGTTTTGGTGGGCATAGGGAGGCTATGGGGGTGTCGTGCGGCACACGGGGAGGCTATGGGGGTGTCGTGCAGCACACGGGGAGGCTATGGGGGTGTCGTGCAGAACACGGGGAGGCTTTGAGGGTGACATGCTGAGCATGGGGAGGCTATGAGGGTGACATGCTGCGCATGGGGAGGCTATGGCGGTGTCGTGTAGAACATGGTGAGGCTATAGGGGTGATATGTTGCACATGGGGAGGCTGTCGGGGCTAATGCAGTATATATAGGGAGGCTGTGTGGGGCTCAGGCAGTGTTTATAGGGAGGCTGTGTGGGGCTCATGCAGTATATATAGGGAGGCTGTGTGGGGCTCAGGCAGTGTTTATAGGGAGGCTGTGTGGGGCTCAGGCAGTATATAGGGAGGCTGTGTGTAGCTCATGCAGTATATAGGGAGGCTGTGTGTAGCTCATGCAGTGTATATAGGGAGGCTGTGGGGCTCATGCAGTGTATATAGGGAGGCTGTGTGGGGCTCATGCAGTATATATAGAAAGGCTGCGTGGGGCTCATGCAGTGTATATAGGGAGGCTGTGTGGGGCTCATGCAGTATATATAGGGAGGCTGTGTGGGGCTCATGCAGTGTATATAGGGAGGCTGTGTGGGGCTCATGCAGTGTATATAGTGAGGCTGTGTGGGCTCATGCAGTATATATAGGGAGGTTGTATGGGGCTCATGCAGTGAATATAGGGAGACTGTGTGGGGCTCATGCAGTATATAGGGAGGCTATGTGGGGCTCATGCAGTGAATATAGGGAGGCTGTGTGGGGCTCATGAAGTATATATATAGGGAGGCTGTGTGGGACTCATGCTGTATATATAGGGAGGCTGTGTGGGGCTCAGGCAGTATATATATGGAGGCTGTGTGGGGCTCATGCTGTATATATATGGAGGCTGTGTGGGGCTCATGCTGTATATATAGGGAGGCTGTGTGGGGCTCATGCAGTATATATAGGGAGGCTGTGTGGGGCTCATGCTGTATATATAGGGAGGATGTGTGGGGCTCATGCAGTATATAGGGAGGCTGTGTGGGGCTCATGCAGTATATATAGGGAGGCTGTGTGGGGCTCATGCAGTGTATATAGGGAGGCTGTGTGGGGCTCATGCAGTGTATATAGGGAGGATGTGTGGGGCTCATGCAGTGTATATAGTGAGGTTGTGTGGGGCTCATGTAGTATATAGGGAGGCTGTGTGGGGCTCATGCAGTATATAGGGAGGATGTGGGGCTCATGCAGTGAATATAGGGAGACTGTGTGGGGCTCACGCAGTATATAGGGAGGCTGTGTGGGACTCATGCAGTGAATATAGGGAGGCTGTGTGGGGCTCAGGCAGTATATATATGGAGGCTGTGTGGGGCTCATGCTGTATATATAGGGAGGCTGTGTGGGGCTCATGCAGTGTATATAGGGAGGCTGTGTGGGGCTCATGCAGTATATATAGGGAGGCTGTGTGGGGCTCAGGCAGTATATATATGGAGGCTGTGTGGGGCTCATGCAGTATATATATATGGAGGCTGTGTGGGGCTCATGCTGTATATATAGGGAGGCTGTGTGGGGCTCATGCAGTGTATATAGGGAGGCTGTGTGGGGCTCATGCAGTATATATAGGGAGGCTGTGTGGGGCTCATGCAGTGTATATAGGGAGGCTGTGTGGGGCTCATGCAGTGTATATAGTGAGGCTGTGTGGGGCTCATGCAGTATATATAGGGAGGTTGTATGGGGCTCATGCAGTGAATATAGGGAGACTGTGTGGGGCTCATGCAGTATATAGGGAGGCTATGTGGGGCTCATGCAGTGAATATAGGGAGGCTGTGTGGGGCTCATGAAGTATATATATAGGGAGGCTGTGTGGGACTCATGCTGTATATATAGGGAGGCTGTGTGGGGCTCAGGCAGTATATATATGGAGGCTGTGTGGGGCTCATGCTGTATATATATGGAGGCTGTGTGGGGCTCATGCTGTATATATAGGGAGGCTGTGTGGGGCTCATGCAGTATATATAGGGAGGCTGTGTGGGGCTCATGCAGTGTATATAGGGAGGCTGTGTGGGGCTCATGCAGTGTATATAGGGAGGATGTGTGGGGCTCATGCAGTGTATATAGTGAGGTTGTGTGGGGCTCATGTAGTATATAGGGAGGCTGTGTGGGGCTCATGCAGTATATAGGGAGGATGTGGGGCTCATGCAGTGAATATAGGGAGACTGTGTGGGGCTCACGCAGTATATAGGGAGGCTGTGTGGGACTCATGCAGTGAATATAGGGAGGCTGTGTGGGGCTCAGGCAGTATATATATGGAGGCTGTGTGGGGCTCATGCTGTATATATAGGAGGCTGTGTGGGGCTCATGCAGTATATATAGGGAGGCTGTGTGGGGCTCATGAAGTATATATATAGGGAGGCTGTGTGGGACTCATGCTGTATATATAGGGAGGCTGTGTGGGGCTCAGGCAGTGTATATATGGAGGCTGTGTGGGGCTCATGCTGTATATATAGGGAGGCTGTGTGGGGCTCCTGCAGTATATAGGGAGGCTGTGTGGGGTTCCTGCAGTATATATAGGGAGGGGCTGTACTCAGGTTCAAGTTAAAATTTAGGGGGATGTCAGCATACTATCACTATGAAGTGATATCATTATTATTGATAATATTAATTCTAATACAGTGATATTAATATTGAGTAGAATGGCCTCCACAACAGTCACGGTCTCTCATGTGGCCCCTCAGGTAAATAATTGCCCACCTATACTCCAGAGAGTTGGGCTACGAACCCTCAGTGAGTTCTGTGGCCCTCAGACATTGTTTTCCTACCTATCCCTGCTCTTCTGTCTCCAGAGGAGGCGCAGACTGGAAGTTTCAGTTGCAAATTTCACACCCGGAAACACACTTGACATCATTCCTTTCCCTCCTCGGCGCACACGCCCGCCCTCTGCTGGTGACTGACCGGCAGTGCCGTGAAGCAGGTTTACACATTATTATTATTTATATAGCTCCATTAATTCCATGGTGCTGTACATGAGAAGGGGTTACATACAAAGTTATAGATATCATTTACAGTAAACAAATTTACAATGACAAACTGGTACAGAGAGGAGAGGACCCTGTCCTTGTGGACTTACATTCTTCATTGTACTATGTTCAACAACAAAAGCTAAGGTGTAGGGTCACGTTACCGCATCTGTGTGCCGTATACCGGAACACCCCACAGGAGGCGCCGTATACCGGAAACACCCCACAGGAGGCGCTGTATACCGGGAACACCTCACAGGAGCCTCCATATACCGGGAACACCCCACAGGCGCCGCTGTATATCGGGAACACCCCACAGGAGGCGCCGTATACCGGGAACACCCCACAGGAGGCGCCGTATACCGGGAATACCCCACAGGAGCCTCCGTATACCGGGAACACCCCACAGGCGCCGCTGTATATCGGGAACACCCCACAGGAGGCGCCGTATACCGGGAACACCCCACAGGAGGCGCCATATACCGGGAACACCCCACAGGAGGCGCCGTATACCGGGAATACCCCACAGGAGCCTCCGTATACCGGGAACACCCCACAGGCGCCGCCGTATATCGGGAACACCCCACAGGAGGCGCCGTATACCGGGAACACCCCACAGGAGGCGCCATATACCGGGAACACCCCACAGGAGGCGCCGTATACCGGGAACACCCCACAGGAGGCGCCATATACCGGGAACACCACACAGGAGCCTCCGTATACCGGGAACACCCCACAGGAGGCGCCGTATACCGGGAACACCACACAGGAGGCGCCGTATACCGGGAACACCACACAGGACCCTCCGTATACCGGGAACACCCCACAGGAGGCGCAGTATACCGGGAACACCCCACAGGAGGCGCAGTATACGGGGAACACCACACAGGAGCCTCCGTATACCGGGAACACCTCACAGGGGCCACCATATACAGGGAACACCCAACAGGGGTCATCGTATACCGGGAACACTCCAGAAGACCTGCCGTATACCGGGAACACCCACAGGAGGCGCAGTATACCGGGAACACCCCACAGGAGCCTCCGTATACCGGGAACACCTCACAGGGGCCACCATATACAGGGAACACCCAACAGGGGTCATCGTATACCGGGAACACTCCAGAAGACCTGCCGTATACCGGGAACACCCCACAGGGGCCGCCATATACCGGGAACACCCCACAGGAGCCTCCGTATACCGGGAACACCCCACATGAGGCGCAGTATATCGGGAACACCCCACAGGAGCCTCCGTATACCGGGAATACTCCACAACACCTGCAGTATACCGGGAACACTCCAGAAGACCTGCAGTATACCGGGAACAGCCCACGGGGGCCGTCGTATACCGGGAACACCCCACCGGGGCCGCCGTATACAGGGAACACCGCACAGGGGCTGCCATATACAGGGAACACCACACAGGAGGCGCTGTACACCGGGAACACCCCACAGGAGCCGCCATATACAGGGAACACCGCACAGGGGCCGCCATATACCGGGAATACCCCACAGGAGGCGCTGTATACCGGGAACACCCCACAAGGGCAGTCATATACCGGGAACACCCCACAGGAGCCTCCGTATACCGGGAACACCCCACAGGAGCCTCCGTATGCCGGGAACACACCACAGGAGCCTCCGTATACCGGGAACAGCCCACAGGACCCACTGTATACAGGGAACAGCCCACAGGAGCCTCCGTATACCGGGAACACCCCACAGGAGGCGCCGTATACCGGGAATACCCCACAGGAGCCTCCGCATACCGGGAACACCCCACAGGAGCCTCCGCATACCGGAAACACCCCACAGGGGCCTCCGTATACCGGGAACACTCCACAACACCTGCAGTATACCGGGAACACTCCAGAACACCTGCCGTATACCGGGAACGGCCCACAGGGGCCGCCGTATACCGGGAACACCCCACAGGAGCCTCCATATACCGGGAACAGTCCACAGGAGCCTCCATATACCGGGACCAGCCCACAGGAGCCTCCGTATACCGGGACCAGCCCACAGGAGCCTCCGTATACCGGGAACACCCCACAGGAGTCTCCGTATACCGGGAACACCCCCCACAGGAGGCGCCGTATACCGGGAACACCCCACAGGAGGCGCCGTATACCGGGAACACCCCACAGGAGGCGCCGTAATACCGGGAACACCCCACAGGAGCCTCCGTATACCGGTAACACACCACAGGGGCCACTGTATACCGGTAACACCCCACAGGGGCCACCGTATACCGGGAACACCCCACAGGGGTAACCGTATACCGGGAACACTCCACAACACTGCCGTATACAGGGAACACTCCAGAAGACCTGCCGTACAACGGGAACGGCCCACAGGGGCCACCGTATACCGGGAACAGCCCACAGGGGCCGCCGTATACCGGGAACAGCCCACAGGGGCCGCTGTGTACCGGTAACACCGCACAGAGGCTGCAGTATACAGGTAACACCCCACAGGAGCCACCATATACCGGGAACACCCCACAGGAGGCGCCGTATAACGTGAACACCCCACAGGAGCCACCGTATACCGGGAACACCCCACAGGGGTCACCGTATACCGGGAACACTCCACAACACCTGCCGTATACCGGCAACACCCCACAGGAGCCTCCGTATACCGGTAACACCCCACAAGAGCCTCCGTATACCGGCAACATCCCACAGGAGCCTCCGTATACCGGCAACATCCCACAGGAGCCTCCGTAAACAGGCAACATCCCACAGGAGCCTCCGTATACCAGCAACACCCCACAGGAGCCTCCGTATACCGGGACCAGCCCACAGGAGCCTCCGTATACCGGGACCAGCCCACAGGAGCCTCCGTATACCGGGACCAGCCCACAGGAGCCTCCGTATACCGGGAACAGCCCACAGGACCCACTGTATACAGGGAACAGCCCACAGGAGTCTCAGTATACCGGGAACACCCCACAGGAGCCTCCATATACCGGGAAAAGTCCACAGGAGACTCCGTATACCGGGAACAGCCCACAGGAGACTCCGTATACCGGGAACAGCCCACAGGACCCACTGTAAACAGGGAACAGCCCACAGGAGCCTCCGTATACCGGGAACACCCCACAGAAGCCTCCATATACCGGGAACAGCCCACAGGAGCCTCCGTATACCGGGAACAGCCCACAGGACCCACTGTATACAGGGAACAGCCCACAGGAGTTTTAGTATACCGGGAACACCCCACAGGAGCCTCCGCATACCGGGAACACCCCACAGGAGCCTCCGCATACCGGAAACACCCCACAGGGGCCTCCGTATACCGGGAACACTCCACAACACCTGCAGTATACCGGGAACACTCCAGAACACCTGCCGTATACCGGGAACGGCCCACAGGGGCCACCGTATACCGGGAACACCCCACAGGAGCCTCCATATACCGGGAACAGTCCACAGGAGCCTCCATATACCGGGACCAGCCCACAGGAGCCTCCGTATACCGGGAACACCCCACAGGAGTCTCCGTATACCGGGAACACCCCCCACAGGAGGCGCCGTATACTGGGAACACCCCACAGGAGGCGCCGTATACCGGGAACACCCCACAGGAGCCTCCGTATACCGGTAACACCCTACAGGAGCCTCCGTATACCGGTAACACCCCACAGGGGCCACTGTATACCGGTAACACCCCACAGAGGCCACCGTATACCGGGAACACCCCACAGGGGTCACACGTATACCGGGAACACTCCACAACACCTGCCGTATACAGGGAACACTCCAGAAGACCTGCCGTACACCGGGAACGGCCCACAGGGGCCACCGTATACCGGGAACAGCCCACAGGGGCCGCCTGTAAGGAAAAGGTTGTCGCCATTTTGTATAGGGCCTGTACCAGCCTCCATTTTGTCAGTTCACACAGCCACAGACTTTTAGCTACACATTGCCTATTAGCATATCCAGTACGACAGGTTTTGATGTCCACTAGGAATCAATAGGCCTTTACATGCTAATTAGTCTAGGCCAGTGACTGAATGAGATGGTCAGTCGTATGGTAAATAGCCCAAGCTCAGGTATTGTTTCCTGCTCCATATGAATTGCAGGCCAATTAATATGCGTGCTTCAAAGCAATGGGGATGGGCCTAGCAGGTTTAAGAACTAGCCATGACCAGGCTGCTGGTCTCATTCCATTTCACACACAGAAGCCAACAAGATGGTCTAGGAAAGACCAAGGGACTATTCAGGAACTGAAGACTGTACCTGGGAATGGCAGAGCCAAGGCCTTCCCATGACCATAATACCCGGTAATATTGATCCATAGCTTATACCTTTAAGCCTTGTACATTATTGTTGTATTTTTACTCTGACTGCCATTCCATTGTAGTTACGTTGTATAGCTTTACTGTATATTTCTGTAATTATCTAGTGCGCCCTTAAGGCAAATTAAACCATAAAATTAATCTTGGGCTGATGCTTTTACTCTGATCACGAATCTTAGAATACCCAGTGGGTAGCAGGACACCTTCCCCGGCGGCCATTTGCTCTAGGTGCAGTTCTCTTACTGACCTGAGAGACAAAGGGGGGCGCCGGAGAGCTGTACCTGTGGAGTTACGTCCCATTGGTGACGTGGGAGGAAAGGGATCGTCCGTCACATTTGGTAGCGGCGGTGGTATCAGAAGCTGTGATACCCGGGCTACCGTGTGGCGGCCGGCTGAGTTCCTCACACCGCCGTATACCGGGAACAGCCCACAGGGGCCGCTGTGTACCGGTAACACCGCACAGAGGCTGCAGTATACAGGTAACACCCCACAGGAGCCACCATATACCGGGAACACCCCACAGGAGGCGCCGTATAACGTGAACACCCCACAGGAGCCACCGTATACCGGGAACACCCCACAGGGGTCACCGTATACCGGGAACACTCCACAACACCTGCCGTATACCGGCAACACCCCACAGGAGCCTCCGTATACCGGTAACACCCCACAAGAGCCTCCGTATACCGGCAACATCCCACAGGAGCCTCGGTATACCGGCAACATCCCACAGGAGCCTCCGTAAACAGGCAACATCCCACAGGAGCCTCCGTATACCAGCAACACCCCACAGGAGCCTCCGTATACCGGGACCAGCCCACAGGAGCCTCCGTATACCGGGACCAGCCCACAGGAGCCTCCGTATACCGGGACCAGCCCACAGGAGCCTCCGTATACCGGGACCAGCCCACAGGAGCCTCCGTATACCGGGAACAGCCCACAGGAGTCTCAGTATACCGGGAACAGCCCACAGGAGTCTCAGTATACCGGGAACACCCCACAGGAGCCTCCATATACCGGGAAAAGTCCACAGGAGACTCCGTATACCGGGAACAGCCCACAGGAGACTCCGTATACCGGGAACAGCCCACAGGACCCACTGTAAACAGGGAACAGCCCACAGGAGCCTCCGTATACCGGGAACACCCACAGGAGCCTCCGTATACCGGGAACAGCCCACAGGAGCCTCCGTATACAGGGAACAGCTCACAGGAGTCTTAGTATACCGGGAACACCCCACAGGAGCCTCCGTATACCGGGAAAAGTCCACAGGAGACTCCGTATACCGGGAACAGCCCACAGGAGACTCCGTATACCGGGAACAGCCCACAGGACCCACTGTAAACAGGCAACAGCCCACAGAAGCCTCCGTATACCGGGAACACCCCACAAGAGCCTCCGTATACCGGGAACAGCTCACAGGAGACTCCGTATACCGGGAACAGCCCACAGGACCCACTGTAAACAGGGAACAGCCCACAGGAGCCTCCGTATACCGGGAACACCGTATACCAGGAACTGTATACCGGGAACACTCCACAGGACCCTCCGTATACCGGGAACACTCCACAGGACACACCGTATACCGGGAACACCCCACAGAACACACTGTATACCGGGAACAGCCCACAGGAGACTCCGTATACCGGGAACAGCCCACAGGACCCACTGTATACAGGGAACAGCCCACAGGAGCCTCAGTATACCGGGAACACCCCACAGGAGCCTCCGTATACCGGGAACAGTCCACAGGAGCCTCCGTATACCGGGAATAGCCCACAGGAGACTCCGTATACCGGGAACAGCCCACAGGACCCACTGTATACAGGGAACAGCCCACAGGAGGCGCCGTATACCGGGAACACCCCACAGGTGCCTCCGTTATACCGGGAACACCCCACAGGACACACAGTATACCGGGAACACTCTACAGGACCCTCCGTATACCGGGAACACTCCACAGGACACACAGTATATCGGGAACACTGCACAGGACACACCGTATACCGGAAACACCCCACAGGAGACTCCGTAAACTGGGAACAGCCCACAGGAGACTCCGTATACCGGGAACAGCCCACAGGACCCACTGTATACAGGGAACACCCCACAGGAGCCTCCGTATACCGGGAACAGTCCACAGGAGCCTCCGTATACCGGGAACAGCCCACAGGAGACTCCGTATACCGGGAACAGCCCACAGGACCCACTGTATACAGGGAACAGCCCACAGGAGCCTCCGAATACCGGGAACACCCCACAGGACACACAGTATACCGGGAACACTCTACAGGACCCTCCATATACCGGGAACACCCCACAGGACACACCGTATACCGGGAACAACCCACAGGAGACTCCGTATACCGGGAACAGCCCACAGGAGCCTCCGTATACCGGGAACAGTCCACAGGAGACTCAGTATACCGGGAACAGCCCACAGGACCCACTGTATACAGGGAACAGCCCACAGGAGCCTCCGTATACCGGGAACACCCCACAGGACACACAGTATACCGGGAACACTCTACAGGATCCTCCATATACTGGGAACACTCCACAGGACACACCGTATACCGGGAACAGCCCACAGGAGACTCCGTATACCGGGAACAGCCCACAGGACCCACTGTATACAGGGAACAGCCCACAGGTGCCTCCGTATACCGGGAACACCCCACAGGACACACAGTATACCGGAACACTCTACAGGACCCTCCGTATACCGGGAACACTCCACAGGTCACACAGTATACCGGAAACACCCCACAGGAGACTCCGTAAACTGGGAACAGCCCACAGGAGACTCCGTATACGGGAACAGCCCACAGGACCCACTGTATACAGGGAACACCCCACAGGAGCCTCCGTATACCGGGAACACCCAAGGAGCCTCCATATACCGGGAACAGTCCACAGGAGCCTCCGTATACCAGGAACAGCCCACAGGAGACTCCGTATACCGGGAACAGCCCACAGGACCCACTGTATACAGGGAACAGCCCACAGGAGCCTCCGAATACCGGGAACACCCCACAGGACACACAGTATACCGGGAACACTCTACAGGACCCTCCATATACCGGGAACACCCCACAGGACACACCGTATACCGGGAACAACCCACAGGAGACTCCGTATACCGGGAACAGCCCACAGGAGCCTCCGTATACCGGGAACAGTCCACAGGAGACTCAGTATACCGGGAACAGCCCACAGGACCCACTGTATACAGGGAACAGCCCACAGGAGCCTCCGTATACCGGGAACACCCCACAGGACACACAGTATACCGGGAACACTCTACAGGATCCTCCATATACTGGGAACACTCCACAGGACACACCGTATACCGGGAACAGCCCACAGGAGACTCCGTATACCGGGAACAGCCCACAGGACACACCGTATACCGGGAACACTCCACAGGACCCTCCGTATACCGGGAACAGCCCACAGGACACACCGTATACCGGAAACACCCCACAGGAGACTCCTTATACTGGGAACAGCCCACAGGAGACTCCGTATACCGGGAACAGCCCACAGGACCCACTGTATACAGGGAACACCCCACAGGAGCCTCCGTATACCGGGAACACCCCACAGGAGCCTCCATATACCGGGAACAGTCCACAGGAGCCTCCGTATACCGGGAACAGCCCACAGGAGACTCCGTATACCGGGAACAGCCCACAGGACCCACTGTATACAGGGAACAGCCCGCAGGAGCCTCCGTATACCGGGAACACCCCACAGGACACACAGTATACCGGGAACACTCTACAGGACCCTCCATATACCGGGAACACCCCACAGGACACACCGTATACCAGGAACAGCCCACAGGAGACTCCGTATACCGGGAACAGCCCACAGGAGACTCCCTATACCGGGAACAGCCCACAGGACCCACTGTATACAGGGAACACCCCACAGGACACACCGTATACCGAGAACAGCCCACAGAAGACTCCGTATACCGGGAACAGCCCACAGGACCCACTGTATACAGGGAACAGCCCACAGGAGCCTCCGTATACCGGGATCAGCCCACAGGACCCACTGTATACAGGGAACACCCCACAGGACACACCGTATACCGAGAACAGCCCACAGGAGACTCCGTATACCGGGAACAGCCCACAGGACCCACTGTATACAGGGAACAGCCCACAGGAGCCTCCGTATACCGGGAACAGCCCACAGGAGACTCCGTATACCGGGAACAGCCCACAGGACCCACTGTATACAGGGAACAGCCCACAGGAGACTCCGTATACAGGGAACAGCCCACAGGACCCACTGTATACAGGGAACAGCCCACAGGACACACCGTATACCGGGAACAACCCACAGGAGACTCCGTATACCGGGAACAGCCCACAGGAGCCTCCGTATACCGGGAACAGTCCACAGGAGACTCAGTATACCGGGAACAGCCCACAGGACCCACTGTATACAGGGAACAGCCCACAGGAGCCTCCGTATACCGGGAACACTCTACAGGATCCTCCATATACTGGGAACACTCCACAGGACACACCGTATACCGGGAACAGCCCACAGGAGACTCCGTATACCGGGAACAGCCCACAGGACACACCGTATACCGGGAACACTCCACAGGACCCTCCGTATACCGGGAACAGCCCACAGGACACACCGTATACCGGAAACACCCCACAGGAGACTCCTTATACTGGGAACAGCCCACAGGAGACTCCGTATACCGGGAACAGCCCACAGGACCCACTGTATACAGGGAACACCCCACAGGAGCCTCCGTATACCGGGAACACCCCACAGGAGCCTCCATATACCGGGAACAGTCCACAGGAGCCTCCGTATACCGGGAACAGCCCACAGGAGACTCCGTATACCGGGAACAGCCCACAGGACCCACTGTATACAGGGAACAGCCCACAGGAGCCTCCGTATACCGGGAACACCCCACAGGACACACAGTATACCGGGAACACTCTACAGGACCCTCCATATACCGGGAACACCCCACAGGACACACCGTATACCAGGAACAGCCCACAGGAGACTCCGTATACCGGGAACAGCCCACAGGAGACTCCCTATACCGGGAACAGCCCACAGGACCCACTATATACAGGGAACACCCCACAGGACACACCGTATACCGAGAACAGCCCACAGAAGACTCCGTATACCGGGAACAGCCCACAGGACCCACTGTATACAGGGAACAGCCCACAGGAGCCTCCGTATACCGGGATCAGCCCACAGGACCCACTGTATACAGGGAACACCCCACAGGACACACCGTATACCGAGAACAGCCCACAGGAGACTCCGTATACCGGGAACAGCCCACAGGACCCACTGTATACAGGGAACAGCCCACAGGAGCCTCCGTATACCGGGAACAGCCCACAGGAGACTCCGTATACCGGGAACAGCCCACAGGACCCACTGTATACAGGGAACAGCCCACAGGAGACTCCGTATACAGGGAACAGCCCACAGGACCCACTGTATACAGGGAACAGCCCACAGGACCCACTGTATACAGGGAACAGCCCACAGGAGCCTCCGTATATCGGGAACACTCCACAGGACACACCATATACCGGAACAGCCCACAATATATACCTATATATATCTGACAGTATAACGCTGAGGTGATGAGGTACAGACGCCACATTAGACCCGGCGCTGTCTCCAGTCAGTTATCGGAGCCATTCTGAGGAAATATCTCTGACTATTCCTCTGCAGAGGCACAAGCCCAAACCAACCAATCACATCACAGATCTCATTTCTAAGACCCGTTAGAAAAGAAAAGAAGATTCTGATTGGTCGCTGCTAGGGCGACTGATCCTCTTGTCCTAATAAGCAGTTGGAAATAACCGGTGACGTCACCGCAGCACCTAGCCTGCGACTGTTACCTGAGGCTCAGGAGCTCCGCCCACAGGACGCACCGAATATACCCGGATCACGCCACAGCAGCCTCCGCTTCGCGCCTCGCTCGCTGTGACGCGCAGCCGCAGACGTTTCCGCTTCGCGCCACGCTTTTCTGTCCCTCCTCACTGCCCGTAGTTGTCGTTCTGCGGCTGTCAGCGGCGCTAAGAGACCGGCGAGTCACGTGGTGTGCAGCGAAAGCCGGACAAAACCAAGACACTGCGACCCCCCCAAGTAGGTACATAATGGACCCCCCCTCCACTATATAAACACTCTGCAGCATCTCAGTTTCTCCACAAGTGTCCGCGACGCCCCTCCGCGTCACACCTGTTTATATACTGCTCTCCTCCCCGACACGTCTGTGTATATATACTGCTCTCCTTCCCCCGACACGTCTGTATACAAACTGCTCTCCTCCCCCGACACGTCTGTATATATACTGCTCTCCTCCCCCGGCACGTCTGTATATATACTGCTCTCCTCCCCCGACACGTCTGTATATATACTGCTCTCCTCCCCCCGACACGTCTGTATATATACTGCTCTCCTCCCCCCGGCACGTCTGTATATATACTGCTCTCCTCCCCCCGACACGTCTGTATATATACTGCTCTCCTCCCCCGGCACGTCTGTATATATACTGCTCTCCTCCCCCCCGGCACGTCTGTATATATACTGCTCTCCCCCCGGCACGTCTGTATATATACTGCTCTCCTCCCCCCGGCACGTCTGTATATATACTGCTCTCCTCCCCCCGGCACGTCTGTATATATACTGCTCTCCTCCCCCCGGCACGTCTGTATATATACTGCTCTCCTCCCCCCGGCACGTCTGTATATATACTGCTCTCCTCCCCCCGGCACGTCTGTATATATACTGCTCTCCTCCCCCCCCGGCACGTCTGTATATATACTGCTCTCCCCCCGGCACGTCTGTATATATACTGCTCTCCTCCCCCGGCACGTCTGTATATATACTGCTCTCCTCCCCCCGGCACGTCTGTATATATACTGCTCTCCTCCCCCCGGCACGTCTGTATATATACTGCTCTCCTCCCCCCGGCACGTCTGTATATATACTGCTCTCCTCCCCCCGGCACGTCTGTATATATACTGCTCTCCTCCCCCCGGCACGTCTGTATATATACTGCTCTCCTCCCCCCGGCACGTCTGTATATATACTGCTCTCCTCCCCCCGGCACGTCTGTATATATACTGCTCTCCTCCCCCCGGCACGTCTGTATATATACTGCTCTCCTCCCCCCGCCACGTCTGTATATATACTGCTCTCCTCCCCCGCCACGTCTGTATATATACTGCTCTCCTCCCCCCGGCACGTCTGTATATATACTGCTCTCCTCCCCCGGCACGTCTGTATATATACTGCTCTCCTCCCCCCGGCACGTCTGTATATATACTGCTCTCCTCCCCCGACACGTCTGTATATATACTGCTCTCCTCCCCCCGACACGTCTGTATATATACTGCTCTCCTCCCCCCGGCACGTCTGTATATATACTGCTCTCCTCCCCGGCACGTCTGTATATATACTGCTCTCCTCCCCCGACACGTCTGTATATATACTGCTCTCCTCCCCGACACGTCTGTATACTGCTCTCCTCCCCCTGGCACGTCTGTATATATACTGCTCTCCTCTCCCCGGCACGTCTGTATATATACTGCTCTCCTCCCCCCGGAACGTCTGTATATTGCTCTTCTCCCCTGGCACGTCTGTATATATACTGCTCTCCTCCCCCCGGCACGTCTGTATATATACTGCTCTCCTCCCCCGGCACGTCTGTATATATACTGCTCTCCTCTTCTCTGCACTTCTGTATATATACTGCTCTCCTCCCCCCGGCACATCTGTATATATACTGCTCTCCTCCCCCTGACTCGTCTGTATATATACTGCTCTCCTCCCCCGCCGTCTGTATATATACTGCTCTCCTCCCCCGACACGTCTGTATATATACTGCTCTCCTCCCCCCGGCATGTCTGTATATATAATGCTCTCTTCCCCCCGGCACGTCTGTATATATACTGCTCTCCTCCCCCTGGCACGTCTGTATATATACTGCTCTCCTCCCCCCGGCACGTCTGTATATATACTGCTCTCCTCCCCCGGCACGTCTGTATACTGCTCTCCTCCCCCTGGCACGTCTGTATATATACTGCTCTCCTCCCCCGGCACGTCTGTATATATACTGCTCTCCTCCCCCCGGCACGTCTGTATATATACTGCTCTCCTCCCCCCGGCACGTCTGTATACTGCTCTCCTCCCCCTGGCACGTCTGTATATATACTGCTCTCCTCCCCCCGGAACGTCTGTATATATACTGCTCTCCTCCCCCCGGCACGTCTGTATATATACTGCTCTCCTCCCCCCGGCACGTCTGTATATATACTGCTCTCCTCCCCCCGGCACGTCTGTATATATACTGCTCTCCTCTTCTCTGCACTTCTGTATATATACTGCTCTCCTCCCCCCGGCACATCTGTATATATACTGCTCTCCTCCCCCCGACTCGTCTGTATATATACTGCTCTCCTCCCCCCGCCGTCTGTTATATATACTGCTCTCCTCCCCCGACACGTCTGTATATATACTGCTCTCCTCCCCCCCGGCATGTCTGTATATATAATGCTCTCTTCCCCCCGGCATGTCTGTATATATACTGCTCTCCTCCCCCTGGCACGTCTGTATATATACTGCTCTCCTCCCCCGGCACGTCTGTATATATACTGCTCTCCTCCCCCCGGACACGTCTGTATATACTGCTCTCCTCCCCCGCACGTCTGTATATATACTGCTCTCCTCCCCCCGCACGTCTGTATATATACTGCTCTCCTCCCCCCGCACGTCTGTATATATACTGCTCTCCTCCCCCCGCACGTCTGTATATATACTGCTCTCTCCCCCGGCACGTCTGTATATATACTGCTCTCCTCCCCCGGCACGTCTGTATATATACTGCTCTCCTCCCCCCGGCACGTCTGTATATATACTGCTCTCCTCCCCCCGGCACGTCTGTATATATACTGCTCTCCTCCCCCGGCACGTCTGTATATATACTGCTCTCCTCCCCCGGCACGTCTGTATATATACTGCTCTCCTCCCCCGGCACGTCTGTATATATACTGCTCTCCTCCCCCCGCACGTCTGTATATATACTGCTCTCCTCCCCCGGCACGTCTGTATATATACTGCTCTCCTCCCCCCGGCACGTCTGTATATATACTGCTCTCCTCCCCCGGCAACGTCTGTATATTACTGCTCTCCTCCCCCGGCACGTCTGTATATATACTGCCTCCTCCCCCCGGCACGTCTGTATATATACTGCTCTCCTCCCCCCGGCACGTCTGTATATAATACTGCTCTCCTCCCCCGGCACGTCTGTATATATACTGCTCTCCTCCCCCCGGCACGTCTGTATATATACTGCTCTCCCCCCGCCGTCGATACTGCCCTCCGACTCTGTATATATACTGCTCTCCTCCCCCGGCACGTCTGTATAATACTGCTCTCCTCCCCCGGCACGTCTGTATATATATACGCTCTCCTCTCCCCCGGCACGTCTGTATATATACTGCTCTCCTCCCCCGGCACGTCTGTATATATACTGCTCTCCTCCCCCCGGCACGTCTGTATATACTGCTCTCCCCCCCGCACGTCTGTATATATACTGCTCTCCTCCCCCGGCACGTCTGTATATATACTGCTCTCCTCCCCCGGCACGTCTGTATATATACTGCTCTCCTCCCCCCGGCACGTCTGTATATATACTGCTCTCCTCCCCCGGCATCGATATCTGCTCTCCTCCCGGCACTTGTATATATACTGCTCTCCTCCCCCGGCACGTCTGTATATATACTGCTCTCCTCCCCCCGGCACGTCTGTATATATACTGCTCTCCTCCCCCCGCACGTCTGTATATATACTGCTCTCCTCCCCCCGGCACGTCTGTATATATACTGCTCTCCTCCCCCGGCACGTCTGTATATATACTGCTCTCCTCCCCCCGGCACGTCTGTATATATACTGCTCTCCTCCCCCGGCACGTCTGTATATATACTGCTCTCCTCCCCCCGGCACGTCTGTATATATACTGCTCTCCTCCCCCACGCGATCGTTCTGTATATATACTGCTCTCCTCCCCGCTAATTCGCTCTCCCGGACGTCTGTATATATACTGCTCTCCTCCCCCGCCCGATAACGTCCTATGTATATATACTGCTCTCCTCCCCCCGGCACGTCTGTTATATATACTGCTCTCCTCCCCCCGGCACGTCTGTATATATACTGCTCTCCTCCCCCCGGCACGTCTGTATATATACTGCTCTCCTCCCCCGGCACGTCTGTATATATACTGCTCTCCCCCCGGCACGTCTGTATATATACTGCTCTCCTCCCCCGGCACGTCTGTATATATACTGCTCTCCTCCCCCGGCACGTCTGTATATATACTGCTCTCCTCCCCCGGCACGTCTGTATATTACTGCTCTCCTCCCCCCGGCACGTCTGTATATATACTGCTCTCCTCCCCCCGGCACGTCTGTATATTACTGCTCTCCTCCCCCTGGCACGTCTGTATATATACTGCTCTCCTCCCCCCGGCACGTCTGTATATATACTGCTCTCCTCCCCCGGCACGTCTGTATATATACTGCTCTCCTCCCCCCGGCACGTCTGTATATATACTGCTCTCCTCCCCCGGCACGTCTGTATATACTGCTCTCCTCCCCCCGGCACGTCTGTATATATACTGCTCTCCTCCCCCGGCACGTCTGTATATACTGCTCTCCTCCCCCCGGCACGTCTGTATATATACTGCTCTCCTCCCCCGGCAACGTCTGTATAATCTGCTCTCCTCCCCCGGCACGTCTGTATATATACTGCTCTCCTCCCCCGGCACGTCTGTATATATACTGCTCTCCTCCCCCGGCACGTCTGTATATATACTGCTCTCCTCCCCCGCACGTCTGTATATATACTGCTCTCCTCCCCCCGGCACGTCTGTATATATACTGCTCTCCTCCCCCGCACGTCTGTATATATACTGCTCTCCTCCCCCCGGCACGTCTGTATATATACTGCTCTCCTCCCCCCGGCAGTCTGTATATATACTGCTCTCCTCCCCCCGGCACGTCTGTATATATACTGCTCTCCTCCCCCCGGCACGTCTGTATATATACTGCTCTCCTCCCCCCGCACGTCTGTATATATACTGCTCTCCTCCCCCGCACGTCTGTATATATACTGCTCTCCTCCCCCCGGCACGTCTGTATATATACTGCTCTCCTCCCCCCGGCACGTCTGTATATATACTGCTCTCCTCCCCCCGGCACGTCTGTATATATACTGCTCTCCTCCCCCCGCACGTCTGTATATATACTGCTCTCCTCCCCCGGCACGTCTGTATATATACTGCTCTCCTCCCCCGGCACGTCTGTAATATACTGCTCTCCTCCCCGGCACGTCTGTATATTACTGCTCTCCTCCCCCGGCACGTCTGTATATATACTGCTCTCCTCCCCCGGCACGTCTGTATATATACTGCTCTCCTCCCCCGGCACGTCTGTATATATACTGCTCTCCTCCCCCCGGCACGTCTGTATATATACTGCTCTCCTCCCCCCGCACGTCTGTATATTACTGCTCTCCTCCCCCCGGCACGTCTGTATATATACTGCTCTCCTCCCCCGCACGTCTGTATATATACTGCTCTCCCTCACTCTTTCCTCCCCGGCACGTCTGTATATATACTGCTCTCCTCCCCCCGGCACGTCTGTATATATACTGCTCTCCTCCCCCCTGGCACGTCTGTATATATACTGCTCTCCTTCTCTCCCCGGCACGTCTGTATATATACTGCTCTCCCTCCCCCCGGCACGTCTGTATATACTGCTCTCCTCCCCCCGGCACGTCTGTATATATACTGCTCTCCTCCCCCCGGCACGTCTGTATATATACTGCTCTCCTCCCCCCGGCACGTCTGTATATATACTGCTCTCCTCCCCCCGGCCGTCTGTATTAACTGCTCCCTCCCCCGGCACGTCTGTATATATACTGCTCTCCTCCCCCGGCACGTCTGTATATATACTGCTCTCCTCCCCCGCACGTCTGTATATATACTGCTCTCCTCCCCCCGGCACGTCTGTATATATACTGCTCTCCTCCCCCCGGCACGTCTGTATATATACTGCTCTCCTCCCCCCGCACGTCTGTATATATACTGCTCTCCTCCCCCCGGCACGTCTGTATATATACTGCTCTCCTCCCCCCGGCACGTCTGTATATATACTGCTCTCCTCCCCCGGCACGTCTGTATATATACTGCTCTCCTCCCCCCGGCACGTCTGTATATATACTGCTCTCCTCCCCCCGGCACGTCTGTATATATACTGCTCTCCTCCCCCCGGCACGTCTGTATAATACTGCTCTCCTCCCCCGGCACGTCTATATATACTGCTCTCCTCCCCCTGCGCACGTTTCGGTGTATATATACTGCTCTCCTCCCCCCGGCACGTCTGTATATATACTGCTCTCCTCCCCCCGGCACGTCTGTTATTTATACTGACTCTCCTCCCCCGGCACGTCTGTTATATACTGCTCTCCTCCCCCGGCTAACGTCTCGATTGATATACTGCTCTCCTCCCCCCGGCACGTCTGTATATATACTGCTCTCTCCCGCCTCTAATATACTGCTCCCCCCCCGGCACGTCTGTATATATACTGCTCTCCTCCCCCCGGCACGTCTGTATATTACTGCTCTCCTCCCCCCGGCACGTCTGTATATATACTGCTCTCCTCCCCCGGCACGTCTGTATATATACTGCTCTCCTCCCCCGGCACGTCTGTATATATACTGCTCTCCTCCCCCCGGCACGTCTGTATATATGCTCTCCTCCCCCGGCACGTCTGTATATATACTGCTCTCCTCCCCCGGCACGTCTGTATATATACTGCTCTCCTCCCCCGGCACGTCTGTATATACTGCTCTCCTCCCCCGGCACGTCTGTATATATATCTCCTCCTCCCCCCGGCACGTCTGTATATATACTGCTCTCCTCCCCCCGGCACGTCTGTATATATACTGCTCTCCTCCCCCGGCACGTCTGTATATATACTGCTCTCCTCCCCCCGGCACGTCTGTATATATACTGCTCTCCTCCCCCTGGCACGTCTGTATATATACTGCTCTCCCCCCCCGGCACGTCTGTATATATACTGCTCTCCTCCCCCCGGCACGTCTGTATATATACTGCTCTCCTCCCCCCGACACGTCTGTATATATACTGCTCTCCTCCCCCCGGCATGTTTGTATACATAATGCTCTCCTCCCCCCGGCATGTCTGTATATATACTGCTCTCCTCCCCCTGGCACGTCTGTATATATACTGCTCTCCTCCCCCCGGCACGTCTGTATATATACTCCTCTCCTCCCCCCGGCACGTCTGTATACTGCTCTCCTCCCCCTGGCACGTCTGTATATATACTGCTCTCCTCCCCCCGGCACGTCTGTATATATACTGCTCTCCTCCCCCCGGCACGTCTGTATATATACTGCTCTCCTCCCCCCGGCACGTCTGTATATATACTGCTCTCCTCCCCCCGGCACGTCTTTATATATACTGCTCTCCTCTCCCCGGCACGTCTGTATATATATACTGCTCTCCTCCCCCGGAACGTCTGTATATATACTGCTCTCCTCCCCCCGGAACGTCTGTATATATACTGCTCTCCTCCCCCGGCACGTCTGTATATATACTGCTCTCCTCCCCCCGGCACGTCTGTATATATACTGCTCTCCTCCCCCGGCACGTCTGTATATATACTGCTCTCCTCCCCCCGGCACGTCTGTATATATACTGCTCTCCTCCCCCCGGCACGTCTGTATATATACTGCTCTCCTCCCCCCGGCACGTCTGTATATATACTGCTCTCCTCCCCCCGGCACGTCTGTATATATACTGCTCTCCTCCCCCGGCACGTCTGTATATATACTGCTCTCCTCCCCCGGCACGTCTGTATATATACTGCTCTCCTCCCCCGGCACGTCTGTATATATACTGCTCTCCTCCCCCCGCACTTCTGTATATATACTGCTCTCCTCCCCCCGGCACGTCTGTATATATACTGCTCTCCTCCCCCCGGCACATCTGTATATATACTGATCTCTCTTCCACCCCCGATTTAGATACTGCTCTCCCCCCGGCACATCCTCGGTGGTCTCCATTATTCTCCTCCTTCCTTCTCCAGACATCATGGTCGCTGACGGTTCTGAGCGAGAGGAGGACGGGGGGCCGGAGACGGTGTCCAGCGGGAACATCCTGGAGTCGTTCACTGAGAGTGCGGAGATCCGAGACCTGATCGCCAGCCTGCGGGACGTGTGCGAGGAGCTCGTCAGCAGGGAGGTCTGCACACAGAGGTTCATAGGTGAGTAGAAACCATCAGCAAGTAGGCAGAGGGCGGGCAGATAATTTCGTCCAGTACCGGCCTTCTCTGTTGTGTTGCAGTGATAATGGACGCCTACCAGGAGCAGCCGCACCTCCTGGACCCGCATCTGCGTAAGTTACTACATACTCATTGCTGTGAGTGGAGATCACCACCAGGGGCAGCAGAGTAGTGTGCGCATCTCCAGAGCTCACCACAAGGGGCAGGAGAGTAGTGTGCACACCTCTAGAGCTTACCACCAGGGGGCAGCAGAGTAGTGTGCACACCTCCAGAGCTTACCACCAGACGCAGCAGAGTAGTGTGCACACCTCTAGAGCTCACCACCAGGGGGCAGCAGAGTAGTGTGCACACCTCCAGAGCTTACCACCAGGGGGTAGCAGAGTAGTGTGCACACCTCCAGAGCTTACCACCAGGGGGCAGCAGAGTAGTGTGCACACCTCCAGAGCTTACCACCAGGGGCAGCCGATTTGTATGCACTCCTCCAGATGTCACCACCAGGTGGCAGCAGAGTAGTGTGCGCATCTCCAGAGCTCACCACCAGGGGCAGCAGAGTAGTGTGCACTCCTCCAGATCTCGCCACCAGGGGGCAGCAGAGTAGTGTGCACACCTCCAGAGCTCACTACCAGGGGGCAGCAGAGAAGTGTATGCATCTACAGAGCTCACCACCAGGGGCAGCAGAGTGATGTGCTCATCTCCATAGCTCACCACTAGGGGGCAACAGAGTAGTGTGCACTACTCCAGAGCTCACCACCAGGGGGCAGCAGAGTAGTGTGCACACCTCCAGAGCTCACTACCAGAGGGCAGCAGAGAAGTGTATGCATCTCCAAAGCTCACCACCAGGGGCAGCAGAGTGGTGTGCTCACCTCCAGAGCTCACCACCAGGGGGCAGCAGAATAGTGTGCTCACCTCCAGAGCTCACCACCAGGGGGCAGTAGGGAAGTGTATGCATCTCCAGAGCTTACCACCAGGGAGCAGCAGAGTAGTTTGCACACCTCCAGATCTCGCCAGCAGGGGGCAGCAAAGTAGTGTGCTCACCTCCAGAGCTCACCACCAGGGCAGCAGAGTAGTGTGTGCACCTCCAGAGCTCACTACCAGGGGGCAGCAGAGTGGTGTGCTCATTTCCATAGCTCACCACCAGGGGGCAGCAGAGGAGTATGCACATCTCCAGAGCTCACCACCAGGGGACAGCAGAGAAGTGAATGCATTTCCAGAGCTCACCACCAGTGGCAGCAGAGTAGTGTGCACACCTCCAGAGCTCACCACCAGAGGGCAGCAGAGTAGTGTGCACACCTCCAGAGCCCACCACCAAGGGGCAGCAGAGTGGTATACTCATCTCCAGAGCTCACCATCAGGGGGCAGCAGAGTAGTTTGCACACCTCCAGAGCTCACCATCAGGGGCAGCAGAGTAGTGTGCACACCTCCAGAGCTCACCACCAGGGGGCAGCAGAGTAGTGTGCTCATCTCCAGAGCTCACCACCAGGGGGCAGCAGAGTAGTTTGCCACCTCCAGAGCTCGCCATCAGGGGCAGCAGAGTAGTGTGCGCATCTCCAGAGCTCACCACCAGGGGGCAGCAGAGTAGTTTGCACACCTCCAGAGCTCACCACCAGAGGGCAGCAGAGTAGTGTGTGCATCTCCAGAGCTCACCACCAGGGGGCAGCAGAGTAGTTTACACACCTCCAGATCTCGCCATCAGGGGCAGCAGAGTAGTGTGCGCATCTCCAGAGCTCACCACCAGGGGGCAGCAGATTAGTTTGCACACCTCCAGAGCTCACCACCAGGGGGCAGCAGAGTAGTGTGCGCATCTCCAGAGCTCACCACCAGGGGCAGCAGAGTAGTGTGCACACCTCCAGAGCTTACCACCTGGGGCAGCAGAGTAGTGTGCACACCTCCAGAGCTCACCACCAGAGGCAGCAGAGTAGTGTGCGCATCTCCAGAGCTCACCACCAGGGGGCAGCAGAGTAGTGTGCGCATCTCCAGAGCTCACCACCAGGGGCAGCAGAGTAGTGTGCACACCTCCAGAGCTTACCACCTGGGGCAGCAGAGTAGTGTAAGCATCTCCAGAGCTCACCACCAGGGGCAGCAGAGTAGTGTGCGCATCTCCAGAGCTCACCACCAGGGGCAGCAGAGTAGTGTGCACACCTCCAGAGCTCAACACCAGGGGCAGCAGAGTAGTGTGCGCATCTCCAGAGCTTACCACCTGGGGCAGCAGAGTAGTGTGCACACCTCCAGAGCTTTCCACCTGGGGCAGCAGAGTAGTGTGCGCATCTCCAGAACTCACCACCAGGGGCAGCAGAGTAGTGTGCACACCTCCAGAGCTTACCACCTGGGGCAGCAGAGTAGTGTGCACACCTCCAGAGCTTACCACCAGAGGCAGCAGATTACTGTGCACATCTCCAGATCTCGCCAGCAGGGGCAGCAGAGTAGTATGCAAATCTCCAGAGCTCACCACCAGGGGACAGCAGAGAAGTGTATGCATTTCCAGAGCTCACCACCAGTGGCAGCAGAGTAGTTTGCACACCTCCACAGCTCACCACCAGAGGGCAGCAGAGTAGTGTGCACACCTCCAGAGCCCACCACCAAGGGGCAGCAGAGTGGTATACTCATCTCCAGAGCTCACCATCAGGGGGCAGCAGAGTAGTTTGCACACCTCCAGATCTCACCATCAGGGGGCAGCAGAGAAGTGTTCACACTTCCAGAGCTCACCACCACCAGATCTCTCCACCAGGGGACAGCAGAGTATTGTGCGCATCTCCAGAGCTCACCACCAAGGGCAGCATAGTAGTGTGCACACCTCCAGAGCTCACCACCAGGGGCAGCAGATTAGTGTGCGCACCTCCAGAGCTCACTACCAGGGGGCAGCAGAGTGGTGTGCTCATTTCCATAGCTCACCACCAGGGGGCAGCAGAGGAGTATGCACATCTCCAAACACAAATTAGATATTAGAAAAAACTTTTTGACAGTTAAGGTGATCAATGAGTGGAACAGGCTGCCACGAGAGGTGGTAAGTTCTCCATCAATGGAAGTCTTCAAACAGAGGCTGGACAGACATCTGTCTGGGATGATTTAGAGAATCCTGTTTTGAGCAGAGAGTTGGACCAGATGACCCAGGAGGTCCCTTCCAACTCTACCATTCTATGATTCTATGATTCCAGAGCTCACCACCAGGGGACAGCAGAGAAGTGTATGCATTTCCAGAGCTCACCACCAGTGGCAGCAGAGTAGTGTGCATACCTCCAGAGCTCACCACCAGGGGGGCAGTAGAGTAGTGTGCACACCTCCAGAGCTCACCACCAGAGGGCAGCAGAGTAGTGTGCACACTTCCAGAGCTCACCACCAGAGGGCAGCAGAGTAGTGTGCACACCTCCAGAGCTCACCACCAGGGGGCAGCAGAGTAGTGTGCACTCCTCCAGAGCCCACCACCAAGGGGCAGCAGAGTGGTGTACTCATCTCCAGAGCTCACCACCAGGGGGCAGCAGAGTAGTTTGCACACCTCCAGAGCTCACCATCAGGGGCAGCAGAGTAGTGTGCACACCTCCAGAGCTCACCACCAGGGGGCAGCAGAGTAGTGTGCTCATCTCCAGAGCTCACCATCAGGGGCAGCAGAGTAGTTTGCACACATCCAGAGCTCGCCATCAGGGGCAGCAGAGTAGTGTGCTTACCTCCAGAGCTCACCATCAGGGGCAGCAGAGTAGTGTGCACACCTCCAGAGCTCACCACCAGGGGGCAGCAGAGTAGTGTGCTCATCTCCAGAGCTCACCATCAGGGGCAGCAGAGTAGTTTGCACACCTTCAGAGCTCGCCGTCAGGGGCAGCAGAGTAGTGTGCACACCTTCAGAGCTCACCACCAGGGGGCAGCAGAGTAGTGTGCGCATCTCCAGAGCTCACCACCAGGGGCAGCAGAGTAGTGTGCACACCTCCAGAGCTTACCACCTGGGGCAGCAGAGTAGTGTAAGCATCTCCAGAGCTCACCACCAGGGGCAGCAGAGTAGTGTGCGCATCTCCAGAGCTCACCACCAGGGGCAGCAGAGTAGTGTGCACACCTCCAGAGCTCAACACCAGGGGCAGCAGAGTAGTGTGCGCATCTCCAGAGCTTACCACCTGGGGCAGCAGAGTAGTGTGCACACCTCCAGAGCTTACCACCTGGGGCAGCAGAGTAGTGTGCGCATCTCCAGAACTCACCACCATAGGCAGCAGAGTAGTGTGCACACCTCCAGAGCTTACCACCTGGGGCAGCAGAGTAGTGTGCACACCTCCAGAGCTTACCACCAGAGGCAGCAGATTACTGTGCATATCTCCAGATCTCGCCAGCAGGGGGCAGCAGAGTAGTATGCAAATCTCCAGAGCTCACCACCAGGGGACAGCAGAGAAGTGTATGCATTTCCAGAGCTCAACACCAGTGGCAGCAGAGTAGTGTGCACACCTCCACAGCTCACCACCAGAGGGCAGCAGAGTAGTGTGCACACCTCCAGATCTCACCATCAGGGGGCAGCAGAGAAGTGTTCACACTTCCAGAGCTCACCACCACCAGATCTCTCCACCAGGGGACTGCAGAGTAGTGTGCGCATCTCCAGAGCTCACCACCAGGGGCAGCATAGTAGTGTGCACTTCTCCAGAACTCAACACCAAGGGCAGCATAGTAGTGTGCACACCTCCAGAGCTCACCACCAGGGGCAGCAGATTAGTGTGCGCACCTCCAGAGCTCACTACCAGGGGGCAGCAGAGTGGTGTGCTCATTTCCATAGCTCACCACCAGGGGGCAGCAGAGGAGTATGCACATCTCCAAACACAAATTAGATATTAGAAAAAACTTTTTGACAGTTAAGGTGATCAATGAGTGGAACAGGCTGCCACGAGAGGTGGTAAGTTCTCCATCAATGGAAGTCTTCAAACAGAGGCTGGACAGACATCTGTCTGGGATGATTTAGAGAATCCTGTTTTGAGCAGAGAGTTGGACCAGATGACCCAGGAGGTCCCTTCCAACTCTACCATTCTATGATTCTATGATTCCAGAGCTCACCACCAGGGGACAGCAGAGAAGTGTATGCATTTCCAGAGCTCACCACCAGTGGCAGCAGAGTAGTGTGCATACCTCCAGAGCTCACCACCAGGGGGCAGTAGAGTAGTGTGCACACCTCCAGAGCTCACCACCAGAGGGCAGCAGAGTAGTGTGCACACTTCCAGAGCTCACCACCAGAGGGCAGCAGAGTAGTGTGCACACCTCCAGAGCTCACCACCAGGGGGCAGCAGAGTAGTGTGCACTCCTCCAGAGCCCACCACCAAGGGGCAGCAGAGTGGTGTACTCATCTCCAGAGGTCACCACCAGGGGCAGCAGAGTAGTTTGCACACCTCCAGAGCTCACCATCAGGGGCAGCAGAGTAGTGTGCACACCTCCAGAGCTCACCACCAGGGGGCAGCAGAGTAGTGTGCTCATCTCCAGAGCTCACCATCAGGGGCAGCAGAGTAGTTTGCACACCTCCAGAGCTCGCCATCAGGGGCAGCAGAGTAGTGTGCTTACCTCCAGAGCTCAGCACCAGGTGGCAGCAGAGTAGTGTGCGCACCTCCAAAGCTCACCACCAGGAGGCAGCAGAGTAGTGTGCACACCTCCAAAGCTCACCACCAGGGGCAGCAAAGTAGTGTGCACACCTCCATAGTGTCACGCGGTCTTATGATATGTGTACGATGTCAGTAAACTATTCTTAAAAGAACAACACTCTATACAACATATAGATTAGCAACATCAGCATGTAAATATAGAATAGATTTACCTGACACGATATCCGTTGAACTCAGGGTTAATCTTGAGGACTTGATACACTGTCACAGGAAAGAGGAGGACCGGGGTCTAACCTGACCCTAAACTGGGGTCCTAACTAATCCCTCACCTTGGAGGTACTGATAATGGTTCAGAGGTCCAAGTCTCCAGCCTAACCCTGTCTCCTATCAGTCCCTGAACCCTGTAATCAGTCCTAAGAAGGATACTGATTACCACCAAAGGAATACGGGCTGATCTCTGCTAAATACACAGATTAGACATATTAGACAGACTGGAGAAAACACAGACTTGCATACACACTCAAACACAGAAGGAACATAAATGATCTGGGATATTAAACTCTAAGCAAGGTGAGCTTAAAACAACTAAGGAGCTCTTTAACTTAAGTCTATACAGATACAATCCTATCTGTGGTCTGCATGAAGAATTTCACTGGCAACTCCCAACACAGACAACCAGAGATTTAAAGGAAACCAATCAACAAATAATTAATTGCAGCCGGGAGAAACTGCACCCAGTCCCAGAACTGAGCACAGACAGAATTAACTCCCTAACTGCCAAACACAAAGAAACAGCAACTCAGCTGTGAGAAGTCAGAATGTGCAACCGCGACGATCTTCGTGGCAATGCACACATGACAGTACCCCCCCTTCTACGAGGGGCCTCCGGACCCTCAGGGCCAGGTTTGCCCGGGTGAGTTCTGTGGAAGGTCCGCACCAAACGATCTGCGTTAATGTCAGACGCAGGAACCCACGTCCTCTCCTCTGGACCATACCCCTTCCAATGCACCAAGTACTGAAGGGACCGGCGATTCAGACGTGAGTCAATGATCTTTGACACTTGAAACTCCAAGTTACCATTGACCACCACTGGAGGAGGAGGTAGAGGTGATGGTATGACTGGTGCCACGTACCTCTTAAGTAATGACTTGTGGAACACATTGTGGATTTTAAACGTAGGAGGGAGGTCCAGACGAAATGCCACAGGATTAATTATGGAACTGATCCTGTACGGCCCGATGAATCTGGGGCCCAGCTTCCAGGAGGGAACTTTAAGTTTTATATTCCTGGTAGACAACCATACCAGATCGTTCACATTAAGATCTGGACCAGAAACTCTCCTCCTATCAGCCATACGTTTATAACGGTTCCCCATAGCACTCAGATTATTCAATACACCTCTCCACACTGAAGCAAGTGACGACGAGAAACGCTCCTCCTCAGGAACCCCAGAAGGGACCCCCCCATTGAATGTACAAAACTGGGGATGAAAACCATATGCCCCAAAAAACGGGGACTTACCAGTGGACTCGCTCCGCCTGTTGTTAAGAGCGAACTCTGCCAGAGGCAAGAAAGAAGACCAGTCCTCCTGGTTCTCTGAGACAAAACACCGAAGATAAGTCTCTAGGCTTTGATTCAGACGCTCTGTCTGACCATTGGTCTGCGGATGAAAAGCCGAGGAAAATGACAATTGCATCCCCCGACGTAAACAAAATGCCCTCCAAAACTTGGACACAAACTGAGACCCCCTATCTGACACCACATCAGAAGGCAACCCATGAAGTCTCACAATCTCCCCAATGAACACCTGCGCCAGAGTTTTAGCATTAGGGAGGGCAGGAAGAGCAATGAAATGTGCCATCTTACTGAACCTGTCAACAACCACCAGTATGACAGTCTTCCCTGACGACTGAGGAAGGTCCGTGATGAAGTCCATAGACAAATGAGTCCATGGACGCTCCGGAAGTTTCAAGGGTAAGAGGGTCCCAGACGGACGGGTATGAGGGGTCTTAGAGCGAGCACAAACCCCACAGGACGCGACAAAAGTTAAAACATCTTTATTAACGTTAGGCCACCAAAACCGGCGAGAAAGGAGATCTAAAGTAGCCTTACTCCCTGGATGTCCTGCTAAAGCAGAATTATGATGTGCCTCAATAACCTTTTGTCTCAACTGATTTGGGACAAACAGTCTCCCTGGAGGTCCTGCAGGGCGTCCCCCTGAGCCTCTAACACCTCCTCCTCAAGCTCAGAACATACAGCCGACACTACCACCCCCTCCTGAAGGATAGGAATCGGGTCATCCATTTTCCCGGCCCCTGGGAAACTGCGAGACAAGGCATCCGCCTTAACATTCTTAGATCCAGGGCGATAAGTGACAACAAAATTAAACCTGGTAAAAAACAACGACCATCGAGCTTGTCTGGAATTCAGACGCTTAGCAGATTCCAAATACAGCAGGTTCTTGTGATCAGTAATGACGGTGACCGGGTGGACTGCCCCCTCCAAAAAGTGACGCCATTCTTCAAAAGCCAACTTAATGGCCAAAAGTTCCCTATTGCCGATATCATAATTCCTTTCGGCGGACGACAATTTTTTAGAAAAGAAAGCGCACGGATGCCATTTACCAGGGGACGGACCCTGGGACAATATTGCACCCACCCCTACGTCAGACGCGTCCACCTCCACAACGAACGGCTGTGATGCATCTGGTTGGATGAGAACGGGTGCCGAAGCAAAACATTTTTTCAAAGAGGAAAAAGCTTGGCAAGCTTTGTCCGACCATTTAGAAAAATCCGTCCCTTTTCTTGTCATGTCAGTGAGAGGTTTGACAACAGATGAGAAATTACAAATAAATTTCCGGTAGTAGTTAGCAAACCCCAGAAAACGCTGCAGAGCCTTAAGATCCTCTGGCTGATCCCATTCAAGCACTGCTCTCACCTTTTCAGGGTCCATACGGAAACCGGAGGCTGACACCAAGAAACCCAAAAACTGAAGTTCCTGTACGGCGAATACACACTTTTCCAGTTTGGCGTATAGTTTATTGTCTCGCAAGATCTGCAACACCTGTCTCACATGCTCCTGGTGAGACACAAGATCTGGTGAGTAAATTAAAATGTCATCCAAATATACGACCACAAACAGCCCCACCAGATGACGAAAAATGTCATTAACAAAATGTTGGAACACTGCTGGTGCAGTAGTCAGACCAAAAGGCATGACAAGGTTCTCATAATGTCCCTCCGGCGTGTTAAACGCCGTTTTCCACTCATCCCCCTCTTTTATCCTAATCAGATTATACGCCCCCCTGAGATCCAATTTAGAGAACCATTTGGCGCCAACAATTTGATTGAAGAGATCAGGAATCAGAGGGAGTGGATACGGATCTCGAACAGTAATCCGATTAAGTTCGCGGAAATCCAAGCAAGGGCGTAGGCCTCCATCTTTTTTCTTCACAAAGAAGAACCCCGCGGCCACTGGGGAAGATGAAGGTCTAATATGCCCTTTGGCCAGACTCTCCGAAATATAATCTTTCATAGCCTGCCTCTCAGGACCAGAAAGGTTATATAACCTAGCTTTAGGTAACTTAGCATCAGGAAGTAAATTAATAGAGCAGTCATACACGCGATGAGGAGGCAACTCCTGACACCCCTCCTCAGAGAACACATCCCCAAAGTCCTCCAAAAAAGGAGGCAAAGTACTAGGCACGACCGCACTGATGACTGTGTTCATGCAGTTACTTTTGCAAAACTCCCCCCATTGGCTTATATCTCTGGACTGCCAATTAATCACAGGGTTATGTTTAACCAACCAAGGAAGTCCCAACACAATAGGAGTAGGTAGACCCTCCAACACATAACAAGATAATAGTTCCCTATGTATTGCCCCTACCCGAAGGTCAATGTTATGAACCTCATGAACAAAGCTACCTTGGCCGAGAGGCCTGGCGTCAATGGAGAATATAGGGATCGGTTTGACCAATACACTCAGATGCATACCTTGAGCCTGAGCAAACTGAGCGTCAACCAGATTAGCCCCGGACCCACTATCAAGAAGAACAGAAAATCTCTCCACTCTCGTACCAACCACCACCTCCACTGGTACAAGGAACTGAGAAGAACTAGCGGACGAAATACATACTCCCAGGTTGTCGTCCACCACACAACCTGGGATTAACAGTTTTCCGGCGACTTTTTGCTCAACAAGGCACGGGATGGACATCCCCCAACAAAATGTCCCTCTTTCCCGCAGAAGAAACACCTTCTAGTCCTGCGGCGTACCGCCAATCCCCTCCTACGAAATGATGTCCCTCCCAACTGCATAGGCTCCTCCGAACAGACAAGGGGAACCTCAACATAAGGGACTTTAGTAGTAGGTGGAGTAACAACAGGGGGCGGAGTTACCTCGCACCTCTCCCGGAGCCGTCTATCAGTACGGATAGCTAGGGCCATAGCAGCCTCCAGTGATGGAGGAGAATCATACTGAGCCAAAACGTCCTTTAATTTGTCAGAAAGCCCATGACAAAACTGGCTTCTAAGAGCTGGGTCATTCCACTGAGTATCTGTGGCCCATCTACGGAACTCAGAAGCAAATTCCTCCGCCGGACGATCTCCCTGCTGTATCTTACGTAATTTTGTCTCAGCAAGAGAGACCCGATCTGGGTCATCATATACCAAACCCAGGGCAGTAAAAAATCGATCTACTGACTGTAGAGCCGGGGATCCCGGAGGAAGGGAGAAGGCCCAGGATTGAGGGTCCCCTTGTAGGAGCGAGATAACAATTCCCACTCTCTGCTCTTCACTCCCTGATGATCGAGGCCGAAGCCGAAAATACAATTTACATGCTTCCCTGAAGGTAAAAAATTTGTCTCGCCCACCAGTGAACCTGTCCGGGAGAGCTACTTTAGGTTCAAATCTGGTTTGCTCCGAGGGAGACAAAACTTTGGACTTAATGTCCGTCAGCTCCATGGATAATCCCTGCAACTGCAGAGCCAGCTGGGCTACTGGATCCATGGCAACTGGGAATAATTTTATTGGCCAGTGAAAATGTCACGCGGTCTTATGATATGTGTACGATGTCAGTAAACTATTCTTAAAAGAACAACACTCTATACAACATATAGATTAGCAACATCAGCATGTAAATATAGAATAGATTTACCTGACACGATATCCGTTGAACTCAGGGTTAATCTTGAGGACTTGATACACTGTCACAGGAAAGAGGAGGACCGGGGGTCTAACCTGACCCTAAACTGGGGTCCTAACTAATCCCTCACCTTGGAGGTACTGATAATGGTTCAGAGGTCCAAGTCTCCAGCCTAACCCTGTCTCCTATCAGTCCCTGAACCCTGTAATCAGTCCTAAGAAGGATACTGATTACCACCAAAGGAATACGGGCTGATCTCTGCTAAATACACAGATTAGACATATTAGACAGACTGGAGAAAACACAGACTTGCATACACACTCAAACACAGAAGGAACATAAATGATCTGGGATATTAAACTCTAAGCAAGGTGAGCTTAAAACAACTAAGGAGCTCTTTAACTTAAGTCTATACAGATACAATCCTATCTGTGGTCTGCATGAAGAATTTCACTGGCAACTCCCAACACAGACAACCAGAGATTTAAAGGAAACCAATCAACAAATAATTAATTGCAGCCGGGAGAAACTGCACCCAGTCCCAGAACTGAGCACAGACAGAATTAACTCCCTAACTGCCAAACACAAAGAAACAGCAACTCAGCTGTGAGAAGTCAGAATGTGCAACCGCGACGATCTTCGTGGCAATGCACACATGACACATAGCTCAGCACCAGGGGGCAGCAGAGTAGTGTGCACACCTCCAGATCTCACCACCATGGGGCAGCAGAGAAGTGTGCGCATCTCCAGAGCTCACCACCATGGGGCAGCAGAGTAGTGTGCACTCCTCCAGATCTCACCACCAAGTGGCAGCAGAGTAGTGTGCACACCTCTAAAGCTCACCACCAGGGGGCAGCAGAGTAGTGTGTGCACCTCCAGAGCTCACCACCAGGGGCCAGCACAGTAGTGTGCACTCATCAAGATCTCACCACCAGGGTGCAGCAGTTTAGTGTGCGCACCTCCAGAGCTCACCACCAGGGGCCAGCAGAGTAGTGTGCACTCCTCCAGAGCTCACCACCAGGGGACAGCAGAGTAGTGTGCACTCCTCCAGATCTCACCACCAGGGAGCAGCAGAGTAGTGTGCACTCCTCCAGATCTCACCACCAGGGGGGCAGCAGAGTAGTGTGCACTCCTCCAGATCTCACCACCAGGGGACAGCAGAGTAATGTGCACTCCTCCAGATCTCACCACCAGGGGGCAGCAGAGTAGTGTGCACTCCAGATCTCGCCACCAGGGGCAGCAGAGTAGTGTGCACACTCCAGAACTCACCACCAGAGGGCAGCAGAGTAGTGTGCACACCTCCAGAGGTCACCACCATGGGGCAGCAGAGTAGTGTGCGCATCTGCAGAGGTCACCACCATGGGGCAGCAGAGTAGTGTGCGCACCTCCAAAGCTCACCACCAGGAGGCAGCAGAGTAGTGTGCACACCTCCAGAGCTCACCACCAGGGGGCAGCAGAGAAGTGTGCTCACCTCCAGAGTTCAGCACCAGGGGGCAGCAGGGTAGTGTGCGCACCTCCAAAGCTCACCACCAGGGGGCAGCAGAGAAGTGTGCGCATCTCCAGAGCTCACCCCCAGGGGGCAGCAGATTCGTGTGCACTCCTCCAGATCTCACCACCAGGTGGCAGCAGAGTATTGTGCACACCTCCAAAGCTCACCACCAGGGGGCAGCAGAGTACTGTGTGCACCTCCAGAGCTCACCACCAGGGGCCAGCAGAGTAGTGTGCACTCATCCAGATCTCACCACCAGGGTGCAGCAGTTTAGTGTGCGCACCTCCAGAGCTCACCACCAGGGGCCAGCAGAGTAGTGTGCACTCCTCCAGAGCTCACCACCAGGGGACAGCAGAGTACTGTGCACTCCTCCAGATCTCACCACCAGGGAGCAGCAGAGTAGTGTGCACTCCTCCAGATCTCACCACCAGGGGGCAGCAGAGTAGTGTGCACTCCTCCAGAGCTCACCACCAGGGGACAGCAGAGTACTGTGCACTCCTCCAGAGCTCACCACCAGGGGACAGCAGAGTACTGTGCACTCCTCCAGATCTCACCACCAGGGAGCAGCAGAGTAGTGGGCACACTTGCAGAGCTCACCACCAGGGGGCAGCAGAGTAGTGTGCGCACCTCCAGAGCTCACCACCAGGGGGCGGCAGGAGTAGTGTGCGCACTTCCAAAGTGCACCACTAGGGGGCAGCAGAGAAGTGTGCACACCTCCAGAGCTCACCACCAGGGGGCAGCAGAGAAGTGTGCTCACCTCCAGAGTTCAGCACCAGGGGCGGCGGCAGAGTAGTGTGCGCACTTCCAAAGTGCACCACTAGGGGGCAGCAGAGTAGTGTGTGCACCTCTAGAGCTCACCACCAGGGGGCAGCAGAGTAGTGTGCACACCTCCAGAGCTCACCACCAGGGGGCAGCAGAGAAGTGTGCACACCTCCAGAGTTCAGCACCAGGGGGCAGCAGGGTAGTGTGCGCACTTCCAAAGCTCACCACCAGGGGGCAGCAGAGAAGTGTGCGCACCTCCAGAGCTCACCACCATGGGCCAGCAGAGTAGTGTGCACTCATCCAGATCTCACCACCAGGGTGCAGCAGTTTAGTGTGCGCACCTCCAGAGCTCACCACCAGGGGCCAGCAGAGTAGTGTGCAATCCTCCAGAGCTCACCACCAGGGGACAGCAGAGTAGTGTGCACTCCTCCAGATCTCACCACCAGGGAGCAGCAGAGTAGTGTGCACTCCTCCAGATCTCACCACCAGGGGGCAGCAGAGTTGTGTGCACTCCAAATCTCACCACCAGGGGACAGCAGAGTAGTGTCCACTCCAGATCTCGCCACCAGGGGGCAGCAGAGTAGTGTGCACATCTCCAGAGGTCACCACCATGGGGAAGCAGAGTAGTGTGCGCATCTGCAGAGGTCACCACCATGGGGCAGCAGAGTAGTGTGCGCATCTGCAGAGGTCACCACCAGGGGGCAGCAGAGTAGTGTGCGCATCTGCAGAGGTTACCACCAGGGGGCAGCAGCGTAGTGTGCGCATCTGCAGAGCTCCCCACCAGGGGGCAGCAGAGTAGTGTGCACTACTCCAGAGCTCACCACCAGGGGGCAGCAGAGTAGTGTGCACACTTGCAAAGCTCACCACCAGAGGGCAGCAGAGTAGTGTGCTCATCTCCAGAGCTCACCACCAGACGGCAGCAGAGTAGTGTGCACTACTCCAGAGCTCACTTCCAGGGGGCAGCAGAGTAGTGGGCACTCTCCAGAGCTCACCACCAGAGGGCAGCAGAGTAGTGTGCTCATCTCCAGAGCTCACCACCAGGGGGCAGCAGAGTAGTGGGCACACTTGCAGAGCTCACCACCAGGGGGCAGCAGAGTAGTGTGCGCACCTCCAGAGCTCACCAACAGGGGGCAGCAGAAAAGTGTGCTCACCTCCAGAGTTCAGCACCAGGGGGCGGCAGAGTAGTGTGCGCACTTCCAAAGTGCACCACTAGGGGGCAGCAGAGTAGTGTGTGCACCTCTAGAGCTCACCACTAGGGGGCAGCAGAGTAGTGTGCACACATGCAGAGCTCACCACAGTGGGCAGCAGAGTAGTGTGCACACTTGCAGAGCTCACCACCAGAGGTAGCAGAGCAGTGTGCACTACTCCAGAGCTCACCACCAGAGGGCAGCAGAGTAGGGTGTACTACTCCAGAGCTCACAACCAGGGGGCAGCAGAGTAGTGTGCACACCTCCAGAGCTCACTAACAGAGGGCAGCAGAGAAGTGTATGCATCTCCAGAGCTCACCACCAGGGGGCAGCAGAGTGGTGTGCTCATCTCCATAGCTCACCACCAGGGGGCAGCAGAGTAGTGTGCTCACCTCCAGAACTCACCACCAGGGGGCAGCAGAATAGTGTGCACCTCCAGAGCTCACCACCAGGGGGCAGCAGAGAAGTGTATGCATCGCCAGAGCTTACCACCAGGGGGCAGCAGAGTATTTTGCACACCTCCAGAGCTCACCAAGAGGGCAGCAGAGTAGTGTGTGCACCTCCAGAGCTCACCACCTGTGGGCAACAGAGTAGTGTGCGCATCTCCAGAGCTCACCACCAGGGGCAGCATAGTAGTGTGCACTTCTCCAGAGCTCAACACCAAGGGCAGCATAGTAGTGTGCGCACCTCCAGAGCTCACTACCAGGGGGCAGCAGAGTAGTGTGCTCATTTTCCAAGCTCACCACCAGGGGGCAGCAGAGGAGTATGCACTCACCAGAGCTCACCACCAGGGGACAGCAGAGAAGTGTATGCATTTCCATAGCTCACCACCAGTGGCCGCAGAGTAGTGTGCACACCTCCAGAGCTCACCACCAGAGGGCAGCAGAGTAGTGTGCACACCTCCAGAGCTCACCACCAGGCGGCATCAGAGTAGTGTGCACTCCTCCAGAGCCCACCACAAGGGGCAGCAGAGTGTGTACTCATCTCCAGAGCTCACCACCAGGGGGCAGCAGAGTAGTTTGCACACCTCCAGAGCTCACCATCAGGGGCAGCAGAGTAGTTTGCACACCTCCAGAGCTCACCACAGGGGGCAGCAGAGTAGTGTGCTCATCTCAGAGCTCACACAGGGGGCAGCAGAGTAGTTTGCACACCTCCAGAGCTCGCCATCAGGGGCAGCAGAGTAGTGTGCTCACTCCAGAGCTCTGTTGTGAATGGCTTGAGATGAGTTCTGAGCAGAGGCTCCCTCTGGTGGTTACAAGCGGTCTGGTCTGTCAGTGAAGATTGTGAGGATTGGGAATCAGGTGTTACTGACTGGTCTTATATAAGGGAGTCACCCTCCCATCAGGGTTGCCGGTGATCAATTGTTCTAGTCTCTATCCTTGATTCCTGTTTCCTTGTAGCCTGTGTTTCGTGTCTGCATCTCCTGCTAACAGATAAGACATTTTCTTCTTTTTGTTTTTGTGCTTGATTTTTGCATTTTGTCCTGCACTTCTGTGGGGGCCTTCAGGGTCCCTCGGGGGCTTTTGCCCTCTCAGTTTAGTTCAGCCTCTGATGTTTGTACTTTTGCTTTTTCCAGTTTTTTCAGTGGCTGCTGTTTTGATTTTGTTACACCAGAGAACTAATTTAGGTGGTAGAGGTCGTGTGATCTCAGGTGTTTTTGAAATTAGTAGAGTTGGTGCTTTTCAGGGTTTTTTGGGATTGCAGTAAGTGCCCTTCCTATCCTTTTCTATTTAGTTAGTTTGGGCCCCAACGTGTTGTCATACTATTTTCGTCTGTGTCAGTATTTCTTCTTGTTAACCGCCATTACATGTTTGGGGGCTTTCTATTATTTGGGGTTCTGCTCCGGGGCAGATAGCTTTCCTATATCTATCTTTAGGTGTAGTTAGTTTCTCAGGCTGTGACGAGGCGTCTAGGACCAACGTAGGCACGCTCCACGGCTGCCTTAGTTGTTGTGGTTAGTCAGGGTACTGCAATCTCATAGACTCAACTGCTACTGGTGTATTGCTTTTTTGCCTGCACTCCTCAGCTACCGAAACATAACAGAGCTCACCACCAGGGGGCAGCAGAGTAGTGTGCGCACTCCAGAGCTCACCACCAGGGGGCAGCAGTAGTGTGCGCACTTCCAAGTGCCCACTAGGGGGCAGCAGAGTAGTGTGCACACCTCCAGAGCTCACCACCAGGGGGCAGCAGAGAAGTGGCCACCTCCAGAGCTCACCACCAGGGGGCAGCAGAGAAGTGTGCTCACCTCAGAGTTCAGCACCAGGGGGCGGCAGAGTAGTGTGCGCACTAACAAAGTGCACCACTAGGGGGCAGCAGAGTAGTGTGTGCACCTCTAGAGTCTCACCACCAGGGGCAGCAGAGTAGTGTGCACACCTCCAGAGCTCACCACCAGGGGGCAGCAGAGAAGTGTGCCACACCCCAGGATTCACACCAGGGCGCGAGCAGGGTAGTGGCACCTCCAAAGCTCACCACCAGGGGGCAGCAGAAAGTGGTGGCATCTCAGAGCTCACCACCAGGGGGCAGCAGATTAGTGTGCACTCCTCAGATCTCACCACTAGGTGGCAGCAGAGTATTGTGCACACCTCCAAAGCTCACCACCAGGGGGCAGCAGAGTAGGTGTGCACCTCCAGAGCTCACCACCAGGGGCCAGCAGAGTAGTGTGCACTCATCCAGATCTCACCACCAGGGTGCAGCAGTTTAGTGTGCGCACCTCCAGAGCTCACCACCAGGGGCCAGCAGAGTAGTGTGCAATCCTCCAGAGCTCACCACAGGGGCAGCAGAGTAGTGTGCACTCCTCCAGATCTCACCACCAGGGAGCAGCAGAGTAGTGTGCACTCTCAGATCTCACCACGCCAGGGGGCCACAGAGTTGTGTGCACTCCAAATCTCACCACCAGGGGACAGCAGAGTAGTGTCCACTCCAGATCTCCCACAGGGGGAGCAGAGTAGTGTGCACATCTCCAGAGGTCACCACCATGGGGAAGCAGAGTAGTGTGCGCATCTGCAGAGGTCACCACCATGGGGCAGCAGAGTAGTGTGCGCATCTGCAGAGGTCACCACCAGGGGGCAGCAGAGTAGTGTGTGCGCATCTGCAGAGGTTACCACCAGCGGGCAGCAGCGTAGTGTGCGCATCTGCAGAGCTCCCACTCAGGGGGCACAGAGTAGTGTGCACTACTCCAGAGCTCACCACCAGGGGCAGCAGAGTAGTGTGCACACTTGCAGAGCTCACCACCAGAGGGCAGCAGAGTAGTGTGCTCATCTCCAGAGCTCACACCAGACGGCAGCAGAGTAGTGTGCACTACCCAGAGCTCACTTCCAGGGGGCAGCAGAGTAGTGGGCATCTCCAGAGCTCACCACCAGAGGGCAGCAGAGTAGTGTGCTCATCTCCAGAGCTCACCACCAGGGGGCAGCAGAGTATTGTGCACTACTCCAGAGCTCACCACGGGGGCAGCAGAGTAGTGGGCACACTTGCAGAGCTCACCACCAGGGGGCAGCAGAGTAGTGTGCGCACCTCCAGAGCTCACCACAGGGGGCAGCAGAAAAGTGTGCTCACCTCCAGAGTTCGCACCAGGGGGCGCAGGCCAGGCAGTAGTGTGCGCACTTCCAAAGTGCACCACTAGGGGCAGCAGAGTAGTGTGTGCACCTCTAGAGCTCACCACTAGGGGGCAGCAGAGTAGTGTGTGCACCTCCAGCCTCACCACCAGGGGGCTGCAGAGTAGTGTGCACACATGCAGGCTCACCACAGTGGGCAGCGAGTAGTGTGACATGCAGAGCTCACACCAGAGGTAGCAGGCAGTGTGCACTACTCAGGCTCACCACCAGGGCAGCAGAGTAGGGTGTACTACTCAGAGTCACACAGGGGCAGCGAGTAGTGTGCACACTCAGAGCTCATAAAGAGGGCAGCAGAGAAGTGTATGCATCTCCAGAGCTCACACAGGGGCAGCAGAGTGGTTGTCATCTCATAGCTCAACCAGGGGGCAGCAGAGTAGTGTGTCCTCAGAATCACACAGGGGCAGCAGATAGTGTGCACCTCAGAGCTCACCACAGGGGGCAGCAGAGAGTGTATGCATCGCCAGAGCTTACACCAGGGGCAGCAGGTATTTTGCACACCTCCAGAGCTACCACAGGGCGCAGGTAGTGTGTGCACCCCAGAGCTCCACCTGTGGGCAACAGAGTAGTGTGCGCTCTCCAGAGTCACCACAGGGCAGCTAGTAGTGGCACTTCCCAGAGCAACACCAGGGCGCATAGTAGTGTGGCACCTCAGAGCTCATACAGGGAGCAGAGTAGTGTGCTCATTTCATAGCTCACCACAGGGCAGAGAGAGTTGCACATCACCAGGCTCACCACCAGGGGACAGCAGAGAAGTGTATGCATTCCATAGCTCACCACCAGTGGCCGCAGAGTAGTGTGCACACCTCCAGAGCTCACCACCAGAGGGCAGCAGAGTAGTGTGCACACCTCCAGAGCTCACCACCAGGCGGCATCAGAGTAGTGTGCACTCCTCCAGAGCCCACCACCAAGGGGCAGCAGAGTGGTGTACTCATCTCCAGAGCTCACCACCAGGGGGCAGCAGAGTAGTTTGCACACCTCCAGAGCTCACCATCAGGTGCAGCAGAGTAGTGTGCACACCTCCAGAGCTCACCACCAGGGGGCAGCAGAGTAGTGTGCTCATCTCCAGAGCTCACCACCAGGGGGCAGCAGAGTAGTTTGCACACCTCCAGAGCTCGCCATCAGGGGCAGCAGAGTAGTGTGCTCACCTCCAGAGCTCTGTTGTGAATGGGCTTGAGATGAGTTCTGAGCAGAGGCTCCCTCTGGTGGTTACAAGCGGTACTGGTCTGTCCAGTGAAGATTGTGAGGATTGGGAATCAGGTGTTACTGACTGGTCTTATATAAGGGAGTCACCTCCCATCAGGGTTGCCGGTGATCAATTGTTCTAGTCTCTATCCTTGATTCCTGTTTCCCTTGTAGCCTGCTGTTTCGTGTCTGCATCTCCTGCTAACAGATAAGACATTTTCTTCTTTTTGTTTTTGTGCTTGATTTTTGCATTTTGTCCTGCACTTCTGTGGGGGCCTTCAGGGTCCCCTCCGGGGGCTTTTGCCCTCTCAGTTTAGTTCAGCCACTGATGTTTGTACTTTTGCTTTTTCCAGTTTTTTCAGTGGCTGCTGTTTTGATTTTGTTACACCAGAGAACTAATTTAGGTGGTAGAGGTCGTGTGATCTCAGGTGTTTTTGAAATTAGTAGAGTTGGTGCTTTTCAGGGTTTTTTGGGATTGCAGTAAGTGCCCTTCCTATCCTTTTCTATTTAGTTAGTTTGGGCCCCAACGTTTGCTCATACTATTTTCTGTCTGTGTCAGTATTTCTTCTTGTCTAACCGCCATTACATGTTTGGGGGCTTTCTATTATCTTTGGGGTTCTGCTCCGGGGCAGATAGCTTTCCTATATCTATCTTTAGGTGTAGTTAGTTTCTCAGGCTGTGACGAGGCGTCTAGGACCAACGTAGGAACGCTCCACGGCTGCCTCTAGTTGTTGTGGTTAGTCAGGGTACTGCAATCTCATAGATTCCAACTGCTCTGGTGTATTGCCTTTTTTGCCTGCACTCCTCAGCTACCGAAACATAACAGAGCTCACCACCAGGGGGCAGCAGAGTAGTGTGCACACCTCCAGAGCTCGCCTTCAGGGGCAGCAGAGTAGTGTGCTCACCTCCAGAGCTCATCACCAGGGGGCAGCAAAGTAGTGTGCACACTTCCGGAGCTCACGACCAGAGGGCAGCAGAGTAGTGTGCACATCTCCCGAGCTCACCACCAGGGGGCAGCAGAGTAGTTTGCACACCTCCAGAGCTCACCATCAGGGGCAGCAGAGTAGTGTGCGCACCTCCAGATCTCACCATCAGGGGGCAGCAGAGAAGTGTATGCATCTCCAGAGCTCCCCACCAGGGGGCAGCAGAGTAGTGTGGTCATTTCCATAGTTCATCACCAGGGGGCAGCAGAGTAGTGTGCACACCTACAGAGCTCTCCACAAGGGGGCAGCAGAGTAGTGTGCACATCTCCAGAGCTCACCACCAGAGGCAGTATAGTAGTGTGCATACCTCCAGAGCTCACCACCAGAGGCAGCAGGGAAGTGTGTGCATCTCCAGAGCTCACCACCAGGGGGCAGCAGAGTAGTATGCACATCTCCAGAGCTCACCACCAGGGGACAGCAGAGTAGTGTGCACACCTCCACAGCTCACCACCTGGGGCAGCAGAGTAGTGTGCACACCTCCACAGCTCACCACCAGAGGGCAGTAGTGTGCACACCTCCAGATCTCACCATCAGGGGGCAGCAGAGAAGTGTTCACACTTCCAGAGCTCACCACCACCAGATCTCTTCACGAGGGGGCAGCAGAGTAGTTTGCACACCTCCAGAGGTCACCACCAGGAGTAGCAGAGTAGTGTGCACACCTGCAGAGCCCACCACCAAGGGGCAGCAGAGTGGTGTACTCCTCTTCAGAGCTCACCACCAGGTGGCAGCAGAGTAGTTTGCACACCTCCAGAGCTCACCATCAGGGGCAGCAGAGTAGTGTGCACACCTCCAAAGCTCACCACCAGGGGCAGCAGAGTAGTGTGCACACCTCCAGAGCTCACCACCACGGGGCAGCAGAGTAGTGTGCGCACCTCCAGATCTCATCACCATGGGGCAGCAGAGTAGTTTGCACACCTCCAGAGCTCACCACCAGAGGCAGTAGTGTAGTGTGCATACCTCCAGAGCTCACCACCAGAGGCAGAAGGGAAGTGTGTGCATCTCCAGAGCTCACCACCAGGGGGCAGCAGAGTAGTGTGCGCACCACCAGAGCTCACCACCAGAGGCAGCAGAGTAGTGTGCGCATCTCCAGAGCTCACCACCAGGGGGCAGCAGAGTAGTGTGCACACCTCCATAGCACACCACCAGGGGGCAGCAGAGTAGTGTGCACACCTCCAGAGCTCACCACCATGGGGCAGCAGAGTAGTGTGCACATCTCCAGAGCTCACCACCAGGGGGCAGCAGAGTAGTGTGCACTTCTCCAGATCTCACCACTAAGTGGCAGCAGAGTAGTGTGCACACATCCAAAGCTCACCACCAGGGGGCAGCAGAGTAGTGTGCGCGTCTCCAGAGTTCACTACCAGGGGGCAGCAGAGTAGTGCGCACCTCCAGACCTCACCACCAGAGGCAGCAGAGTAGTGTGCACACCTCCATAGCTCACCACCAGGGGGCAGCAGAGTAGTGTGCGCATCTCCAGAGCTCACCACCAGGGGGCAGCAGAGTAGTGCGCACCTCCAGACCTCACCACCAGGGAGCAGCAGAGTAGTGTGCGCACCTCCAAAGCTCACCACCAGGGGGCAGCAGAGTAGTGTGCACACCTCCATAGCACACCACCAGGGGGCAGCAGAGTAGTGTGCACACCTCCAGAGCTCACCACCATGGGGCAGCAGAGAAGTGTGCACATCTCCAGAGCTCACCACCAGGGGGCAGCAGAGTAGTGTGCACTTCTCCAGATCTCACCACTAAGTGGCAGCAGAGTAGTGTGCACACTTCCAAAGCTCACCACCAGGGGGCAGCAGAGTAGTGTGTGCACCTCCAGAGCTCACCACCAGGGGCCAGCAGAGTAGTGTGCGCACCTCCAGAGCTCACCACCAGGGGCGAGCAGAGTAGTGTGCACCCCTCCAGAGCTGACCACCAGGGGACAGCAGAGTAGTGTGCACTCCTCCAGATCTCACCACCAGGGAGCAGCAGAGTAGTGTGCACTCCTCCAGATCTCACCACCAGGGGGCAGCAGAGTAGTGTGCACTCCTCCAGATCTCACCCCAGGGGGCAGCAGAGTAGTGTGCACTCCTCCAGATCTCACCACCAGGGGACAGCAGAGTAGTGTGCACTCCTCCTGATCTCACCACCAGGGGGCAGCAGAGTAGTGTGCACTCCAGATCTCCCCACCAGGGGGCAGCAGAGTAGTGTGCACATCTCCAGAGGTCACCACCAGGGGGCAGCAGAGTAGTGTGCGCATCTGCAGAGGTCACCACCAGGGGGCAGCAGAGTAGTGTGCGCATCTGCAGAGGTCACCACCAGGGGGCAGCAGAGTAGTGTGCGCATTTGCAGAGCTCACCACCAGGGTGCAGCAGAGTAGTGTGCACACTTGCAGAGCTCACCCCCAGGGGGCAGCAGAGTAGTGTGCACTACTCCAGAGCTCACAACCAGGGGGCAACAGAGTAGTGTGCACTCCTCCAGAGCTCACCACAGGGGGCAGCAGAGTAGTGTGCACTCCTCCAGATCTCACCACTAAGTGGCAGCAGAGTAGTGTGCACACTTCCAAGCTCACCACCAGGGGGCAGCAGAGTAGTGTGTGCACCTCCAGAGCTCACCACCAGGGGCCAGCAGAGTAGTGTGCGCACCTCCAGAGCTCACCACCAGGGGCCAGCAGAGTAGTGTGCACCCTCCAGAGCTCACCACCAGGGGACAGCAGAGTAGTGTGCACTCCTCCAGATCTCACCACCAGGGAGCAGCAGAGTAGTGTGCACTCCTCCAGATCTCACCAGCAGGGGGCAGCAGAGTAGTGTGCACTCCTCCAGATCTCACCACGAGGAGACAGCGGAGTAGTGTGCACTCCTCCAGATCTCACCACCAGGGGGCAGCAGAGTAGTGTGCACTCCAGATCTCCCCACCAGGGGGCAGCAGAGTAGTGTGCACTTCTCCAGAGGTCGCCACCAGGGGGCAGCAGAGTAGTGTGCGCATCTGCAGAGGTCACCACCAGGGGAAAGCAGAGTAGTGTGCGCATCTGCAGAGGTCACCACCAGGGGGCAGCAGAGTAGTGTGTGCGCATTTGCAGAGCTCACCAC
>JARQOD010000003.1:66629-127990 GCA_033576555.1 Oophaga sylvatica | reverse complement strand
CAGGGTGCAGCAGAGTAGTGTGCACACTTGCAGAGCTCATCACCAGAGCTCACCACCAGGGGGCAACAGAGTAGTGTGCACTACTCCAGAGCTCACAACCATGGGGTAAAAGAGTAGTGTGCACTCCTCCAGATCTCACCACCAGGGAGCAGCAGAGTAGTGTGCACTCCTCCAGATCTCACCACCAGGGGGCAGCAGAGTAGTGTGCACTCTCAGATCTCACCCCAGGGGGCAGCAGAGTAGTGTGCACACCTCCAGAGCTCACCACCAGGGGGCAGCAGAGTAGTGTGCACACCTCCATAGCTCACCACCAGGGGGCAGCAGAGTGGTGTGCACACCTCCAGAGCTCACCACCATGGGGCAGCAGAGAAGTGGCGCATCTCAGAGCTCACCACCAGGGGGCAGCAGAGTAGTGTGCACTCCTCTAGATCTCTCCACCAAGTGGCAGCAGAGTAGTGTGCACACCTCCAAAGCTCACCACCAGGGGGCAACAGAGTAGTGTGTGCACCTCCAGAGCTCACCACCAGGGCCCAGTAGAGTAGTGTGCACTCATCCAGATCTCACCACCAGGAGGCAGCAGAGTAGTGTGCGCACCTCCAGAGCTCACCACCAGGGGCCAGCAGAGTAGTGTGCACTCCTCCAGAGCTCACCACCAGGGGCAGCAGAGTAGTGTGCACTCCTCCAGATCTCACCACCAGGGCAGCAGTGAGTAGTGTGCACTCTCCAGAGTCTCACCACCAGGGGGCAGCAGAGTAGTGTGCGATTCTGCAGAGCTCACCACCAGGGGGCAGCAGAGTAGTGTGCACACTCCAGAGCTCACCACCAGGGGGCAGCAGAGTAGTGTGCACTCCTCCAGAGCTCACCACCAGGGGGCAGCAGAGTAGTGTGCACTCCTCCAGAGCTCACCACCAGGGGCAGCAGAGTAGTGCGCACCTCTAGATCTCACCACCAGGGAGGCAGCAGAGTAGTGTGTCACCTCCAGAGCTCACCACCAGGGGGCAGCAGAGTAGTGTGCACACTCCTCCAGAGCTCACCACCAGGGAGGCAGCAGAGTAGTGTGTCATCTCCAGAGCTCACCACCAGGGAGCAGCAGAGTAGTGTGCACCCTCCAAGCTCACCACCAGGGGGCAGCAGAGTAGTGTGCACACTGCAGAGCTCACCACCAGGGGGCAGCAGAGTAGTTTGCACACCTCCAGGAGCTCACCAGCACCCCGGGGGCAGCAGAGTAGTGTGCACACTCCAGAGCTCACCACCAGGGGCAGCAGTAGTAGTGTGCACCCTCCAAAGCTCACCACCAGGGGGCAGCAGAGTAGTGTGCACACCTCCAGAGCTCACCACCAGGGGCAGCAGAGTAGTGTGCCACCTCCAGAGCTCACCACCAGGGGCAGCAGAGTAGTGTGCACCTCCAGAGCTCACCACCAGGGGGCAGCAGAGAGTGTGCCATCTCCAGAGCTCACCACCAGGCAGCAGAGAGTAGTGCGCATCTCCAGAGCTCACCACCAGGGGGCAGCAGAGTAGTGTGCACACCTCCAAGCTCACCACCAGGGGGCAGCAGAGTAGTGTGCACATCCTCCAGAGCTCACCACCAGGGGCAGCAGAGTAGTGTGCACTCCTCCAGAGCTCACCACCAGGGGGCAGCAGAGTAGTGCGCACTCCAGAGCTCACCACCAGGGGGCAGCAGAGTAGTGTGCACTCCTCCAGACTCACCACCAGGGGCAGCAGAGTAGTGTGCACACTCCAGAGCTCACCACCAGGGGCAGCAGAGTAGTGTGCCACTCCAGAGCTCACCACCAGGGCAGCAGAGTAGTGTGCACCTCCAGACTCACCACCAGGGGCAGCAGAGTAGTGTGCCACCTCCAGAGCTCACCACCAGGGGCAGCAGAGTAGTGTGCACTCCTCCAGAGCTCACCACCAGGGGGCAGCAGAGTAGTGTGCACTCCTCCAGATCTCACCACCAGGGGCAGCAGAGTAGTGTGCACTCTCAGACTCACCACCAGGGGCAGAGATAGTGTGCACCTTCAGAGCTCACCACCAGGGGCAGCAGAGTAGTGTGACTCACACTCCAGAGCTCACCACCAGGGGCAGCAGAGTAGTGTGCACACTCCAGAGCTCACCACCAGGGCAGCAGAGTAGTGTGCACATCCTCCAGAGCTCACCACCAGGGGCAGCAGAGTAGTGTGCACTCTCCAGAGCTCACCACCAGGGGCAGCAGAGTAGTGTGCACCTCCAAGATCTCACCGGGGCAGCAGAGTGGTGGCATCTCCCACAGGGCAGCAGAGTAGTGTGCACACCTCCAGAGCTCACCACCAGGGGCAGCAGAGTAGTGTGCAGCTCAGCTCCACAGAGAGTTCACTCCAACTCACCAGGGGCAGCAGAGTAGTGTGCTCATCTCCAGAGCTCACCACCAGGGGGCAGCAAGTTGCACCTCGAGTCACACCGGGGAGCAGTAGTGTGCACACTCCAGAGCTCACCCCCAGGGGGCAGCAGAGTAGTGTTCGCACTCCTCCAGAGCTCACCACCAGGGGCAGCAGAGTAGTGTGCCACCCCCAGAGCTCACCACCAGGGGCAGCAGAGTAGTGTGCGCACTCAGAGCTCACCACCAGGGGGCAGCAGAGTAGTTGTGCCATCCAGAGCTCACACCAGGGGCAGCAGAGTAGTGTGCACACCTCCAGAGCTCACCACCAGGGGCAGCAGAGTAGTGTGCACATCTCCAGAGCTCACCACCAGGGGCAGCAGAGTAGTGTGCCACCTCCAGAGCTCACCACCAGGGGAGCAGAGAGTGTGTGCCATCTCCAGAGCTCACCACCAGGGGCAGCAGAGTAGTGTGCACATCTCCAGAGCTCACCACCAGGGAGCAGCAGAGTAGTGTGCACACCTCCAAAGCTTACCACCAGGGGGAAGCAGAGTAGTGTGCACACATGCAGAGCTCACCACCAGGGGGCAGCAGAGTAGTTTGCACACCTCCAGAGCTCACCACCAGGGGGCAGCAGAGTAGTGTGCACACCTCCAGAGCTCACCACCAGGGGGCAGCAGAGTAGTGTGCACACCTCTAGAGCTCACCACCAGGGGGCAGCAGAGTAGTATGCACACCTCAGAGCTCACCACCAGAGGGCAGCAGAGTAGTGTGCTCACCTCCAGAGCTCACCACCAGAGGCAGCAGAGAAGTGTGCGCATCTCCAGAGCTCACCACCAGGGGCAGCAGAGTAGTGTGCACACCTCCAAAGCTCACCACCAGGGGGCAGCAGAGTAGTGTGCACACCTCCATAGCTCACCACCAGGGGGCAGCAGAGAAGTGGCGCATCTTCAGAGCTCACCACCAGGGGGCAGAAGAGTAGTGTGCTCATCTCCAGAGCTCACCACCAGGGGGCAGCAGAATAGTGTGCACATCTCCAGAGCTCACCACCAGGGGGCAGCAGAGTAGTGTGCACACCTCCAAAGCTTACCACCAGGGGGAAGCAGAGTAGTGTGCACACATGCAGAGCTCACCACCAGGGGCAGCAGAGTAGTTTGCACACCTCCAGAGCTCACCACCAGGGGGCAGCAGAGTAGTGTGCACACCTCCAGAGCTCACCACCAGGGGGCAGCAGAGTAGTGTGCACACCTCCAGAGCTCACCACCAGGGGGCAGCAGAGTAGTGTGCACACCTCCAGAGCTCACCACCAGGGGGCAGCAGAGTCTTGTGCACTGACCGCCGTCTCTTCTCTTGCAGAGTGGATGTTGGATCTGCTGCTGGACGTGGTGCGAGACCGCAGCTCCCCTCCCGTTCTCTTGCATTTGGCCTTTAAATTCCTGTACATCATCTCTAAGGTACCTTGTAATGTGCGCAGGCTTTGTTGCAGGCTTGACCGTTGCATTTTCTGCCTGCTGTCACCACTAGATGGCGCTCTCTGCTGATGAGCTCCGTGCCTTTAGCTCCCTCTAGTTGTGATCACATGAGCATAATTCGAGCGCTCAGGGTCCCACGGTCATCTGAAGGAGCGAGGGTGACGATGGTGAAGGCTGTATATGATCTCCGTGGGGTCACGCGGTGCTGCCCGGGTGTCTCTGCTGAGGCTGCACAGTGAGGGTCTCCCCTTGTAGTGACAGGCGTCTGTCCCCCCAGGTCCGGGGCTATAAGATCTTCCTGCGCCTCTTCCTCATGAGGTGGTGGACGTCCATCCGGTGCTGGAGATGATCTCTGTGCAGAACCCTGCGGACCACGAGGTGAGCGCACGAGCAGAGCTGCCGCCGGCATGGATGGTGACGCCGGCGGGTGCGGGATGGTGTTGCCGGCGGGTGCGGGATGGTGGTACCGGCGGGTTCGGGATGGTGGTACCGGCGGGTGCGGGATGGTGGCGCCGGCGGGTGCGGGATGGTGGTACCGGCGGGTGCGGGATGGTGGTACCGGCGGGTGCGGGATGGTGGTACCGGCGGGTGCGGGATGGTGGTACCGGCGGGTGCGGGATGGTGGTGCCGGCGGGTGCGGGATGGTGGCGCCGGCGGGTGCGGGATGGTGACGCCGGCGGGTGCGGGATGGTGGCGTTGGTGGGTGCGGGATGGTGATGCTGGTGGGTGCGGGATGGTGATGTTGGTGGGTGCAGGATGGTGGCGCTGGCGGGTGCCGGATGGTGACCCCTACTTCTGGGTTGCACACTGTTGTTCCTCTGTTTCCTCCCGCAGACCTGGGAGACGCGGTACACGCTGCTTCTCTGGCTGTCTATGACGTGTCTCATCCCCTTTGATCTCTCTCGTCTGGATGGAAACCTCTCTGCGGAGGGAGGGCGGGTCCGACGCTCCACCATGGATCACATCCTAGAGATCGCTCAGGTCCGTACTCCGTCATCTCACCGTCTGCCTCATAGTCTGGTGCCTCCCCTACTCACTGATCGCCCCTCTTCTCTGCCCTTCGTCTTACTGTACTCACTGATCGCCCCTCGTCTTAATGTACTCACTGATCGCCCCTCGTCTCCCCGTACTCACTGATCGCCCCTCGTCTCCCCGTACTCACTGATCGCCCCTCTTCTCTGCCCCTCGTCTCCCTGTTCTCACTGATCTCCCCTCTTCTCTGCCCCTCGTCTCCCTGTTCTCACTGATCGCCCCTCTTCTCTGCCCCTCGTCTCCCTGTTCTCACTGATCGCCCCTCTTCTCTGCCCATCATCTCCCCATACTCACTGATCGCCCTCCTCCCCGTACTCACTGATCGCCCCTCTTCTCTGCCCCTCGTCTCCCCGTACTCACTAATCGCCCCTCTTCTCTGCCCTCGTCTCCCCGTGCTCAGATTGCCCCTCTTCTCTGCCCCTCGTCTCCCCGTACTCACTGATTGCCCCTATTCTCTGCCCCTCGTCTCCCCGTACTCACTGATCGCTCCTCCCCCGTACTCACTGATCGCCCCTCTTTGCCCCTCGTCTCCCCGTACTCACTGATCGCCCCTCGTCTCTGCGTCTCCCCTCCCCCGTACTCACTGATTGCCCCTCGTCTCCCCGTACTCACTGATTGCCCCTCGTCTCCCCGTACTCACTGATTGCCCCTCGTCTCCCCGTACTCACTGATTGCCCCTCGTCTCCCCGTACTCACTGATTGCCCCTCGTCTCCCCGTACTCACTGATTGCCCCTCGTCTCCCCGTACTCACTGATTGCCCCTCGTCTCCCCGTACTCACTGATTGCCCCTCGTCTCCCCGTACTCACTGATTGCCCCTCGTCTCCCCGTACTCACTGATTGCCCCTCGTCTCCCCGTACTCACTGATTGCCCCTCGTCTCCCCGTACTCACTGATTGCCCTCGTCTCCCCGTACTCACTGATCGCCCCTCGTCTCCCCCATACTCACTGATCGCCCCTCTTCTCTGCGGGTCCCCTCCCCCGTACTCATTGATCGCCCCTCTTCTCTGCGGGTCCCCTCCCCCGTACTCATTGATCCCCCTTTCTCTTGCAGTCCTACCTGCTGGTCAGTGATAAGTCTCGGGACGCCGCAGCTGTGCTCGTCTCCAAGTAAGTCTGGGCGCTCGATGATAGGTTCCCATTATAGGGGGTGACCCCGAGTATTGGATTGGTGGGTGCGCTGGGGGTCCGCCGCCACCGAACAGCAGAAGCTGCACAGCGCAGTGCGCCATATAACGTGGTCGTTTCCGGTTTTGCACATCATTTCCTGACCTGCAGTTCCAAGACCGGCCACTACACGGTGTATGGTGCTGCACTAGTCCGGGCCTCCGGGACCTTTCATATTACTGTTCTCTCACCCGTCGTCGTGTCCCGCAGGTTTATCACTCGCCCGGACGTGAAGCAGAAGAGGATGGCCGACTTCTTAGACTGGTCTCTCGCTACGTTATCCAAGGCCTCCTACCTGACCATCGAGGGGACCATCGCCATGGACGGGATCCTGCAGGCGCTGGTGAGTAGCACCCGGACTACAACTCCCAGCATGTGCTGCGCTCTACAGGTTATCGGGCGCTGCGGTAACTCTGCAGACAGATCCGTGCACTGAGGTTCCTCCACCAGAGGGCGCTGCTGTAACTCTGCAGACAGATCTGTGCACTGAGGTTCCTCCACCAGAGGGCGCTGCTGTAACTCTGCAGACAGATCCGTGCACTGACGTTCCTCCACCAGAGGGCGCTGCTGTAACTCTGCAGACAGATCCGTTCGCTGACGTTCTTCCACCAGAGGGCGATGCTGTAAATCTGCAGACAGATCCGTGCACTGAGGTTCCTCCACCAGAGGGTGCTGCTGTAACTCTGCAGACAGATCTGTGCACTGACGTTCCTCCACCAGAGGGCGCTGCTGTAACTGCAGACAGATCCATGCACTGACGTTCCTCCACAAGAGGGCGCTGCTGTAACTCTGCAGACAGATCCGTGCACTGAGGTTCCTCCACCAGAGGGCGCTGCTGTAACTCTGCAGACAGATCCGTGCATTGAGGTTCCTCCACCAGAGGGCGCTGCTGTAACTCTGCAGACAGATCTGTGCACTGAGGTTCCTCCACCAGAGGGCGCTGCTGTAACTGCAGACAGATCCATGCACTGACGTTCCTCCACCAGAGGGCGCTGCTGTAACTGCAGACAGATCCGTGCACTGAGGTTCCTCCACCAGAGGGCGCTGCTGTAACTCTGCAGACAGATCCATGCACTGAGGTTCCTCCACCAGAGGGCGCTGCTGTAACTCTGCTGACAGATCCGTGCACTGACGTTCCTCCACCAGAGGGCACTGTTGTAACTCTGCAGACAGATCCGTGCACTGAGGTTCCTCCACCAGAGGGCGCTGCTGTAACTCTGCAGACAGATCCGTGCACTGAGGTTCCTCCACCAGAGGGTGCTGCTGTAACTCTGCAGACAGATCCGTGCATTGAGGTTCCTCCACCAGAGGGCGCTGCTGTAACTGCAGACAGAGCCGTGCACTGAGGTTCCTCCACCAGAGGGCGCTGCTGTAACTCTGCAGACAGATCCGTGCACTGAGGTTCCTCCACCAGAGGGCGCTGCTGTAACTCTGCAGACAGATCCGTGCACTGACGTTCCTCTACCAGAGGGCGCTGCTGTAACTGCACACAGATCCGTGCACTGAGGTTCCTCCACCAGAGGGCGCTGCTGTAACTCTGCAGACAGATCCGTGCACTGAGGTTCCTCCACCAGAGGGCGCTGCTGTAACTCTGCAGACAGATCCGTGCACTGAGGTTCCTCCACCAGAGGGTGCTGCTGTAACTGCAGACAGATCCGTGCACTGAGGTTCCTCCACCAGAGGGCGGTGCTGTAATTCATCATTCGTATCTGTGCACTATGACTTTCTCCCTCCTGGTGGCGCCACTTTCTTGCTGTTTCTCTCAGTACAGTAGTCGCTTTATGTAATGTGATCAGGGCTTCAGATTTGGAAGCATCACCCCCCCTCCTTTCCTTCCATTAACCCCGTAGGCCAGCGTTAACCCCTGGCTTCCCTGCCGCCTGCTTGCATCATGCAGCGACCTGCGGCTCCCGTCCCATCACCGCTCCATAATCTGATAATTCTTTAGGGTTTGGCCGCCCGATCACCTGCTCATTAGTCTGAAGCGATACTCCGCTTAAGTAACACTGAAACCGGGCCGTGCCTCGCAGCCATGGCTTTACGACTCCACCAGGCTGATAATCCGGCATCTGGTAATCCAGAAAGTCGTAATCCTTCCTGCACTCAGATGAGTGCTGTAGTAAGATCTACGGGATGCGATCGCTGTCGATTGCAGCATTACATGTCACCATGTCACCCCCCCTCCCCTCCACCATTGTCGACATCACCCAGCTTTTCCAGAACCCTGAGTGTTCAGGATAACAGGTGCGTCCTTCACTTTCCCGCTCAGACCCCCGGTATTGTACCCCGCTCAGGGTTTCCTCCTATGACAGCTGCGCTTGTTGGGACTCGTGCGGCAGCCGTACACCTGTCACACACCTGTTAGCGGCAGCCGTACAGGTGCTTCCCCCCCCGCAGTGGGGGTCTGAAAGAATCATCATAGCCTGCTGGGAGGTGTAGTGACTACATATTAACCCTTTAACAACGATTACCCGTCAGGTAGGTTCGGGCCCCAGGCCTTGTCTCACCCGCCTCTTGCGTGACACGGATGCCATCATCTTCTGGTCGCCTCCAGCAATGGAACTGGAAAAACAATTCACGGTAATTAGGTCCATGAATAATTGTGCGAGGAGCCGCGCCATCACTGGCCTACATACCGGGGAAAAGAGCAGGACCCACGTCGTGTCCACACTGGCCTATATACCGGGGAGAGGAGCAGGACCCACATCGTGTCCACACTGGCCTACATACCGGGGAGAGTGGCAGGATCCCCCCGTCGTGTGCACTCTGGCCTGCATACCGGGGAGAGGAGCAGGATTCTCGTCGTGTGCACACTGGCCTACATACCGGGGAGAGGAGCAGAATCCCCCCGTCATGTGCACACTGGCCTACATACCGGGGAGAAGAGCAGGACCCCCGTTGTGTGCACACTGGCCTACATACCGGGGAGAAGAGCAGGACCCCCGTTGTGTGCACACTGGCCTATATACCGGGGAGAGGAGCTGGACCCACGTCGTGTGCACACTGGCCTACATACTGGGAAGAGAGGCAGGACCCCCGTCGTGTGCACACTGGCCTACATACCGGGGAGAGAGGACCCCCGTTGTGTGCACACTGGCCTATATCCCGGGGAGAGGAGCAGGACCTCAGTTGTGTGGACACTGGCCTACATACTGGGAAGAGAGGCAGGACCCCCGTCGTGTGCACACTGGCCTACATACCGGGGAGAGGGGCAGGACCCCCGTCGGGCGCTGGGTCTTTTTTCTCTTTTGATACATGTTAAATAATTTTGATGGAGCTGCTGATACAAAATATATAAAAAGAAACTTATTTAGCAGTTTTACTGCAGCATGTAAATGGTTAACAGCCGATCTCCAATGACCCGTACCTGCAGCGTCCGTCACCTGTGACGCTGTCGGTGACCAGGTCTTGCTCATTCGCTGCCACGTAAAGTGCCGTCAGGTGTTTCCCGTGAACAGATGTTGATATTTTTCTGAGTTTTGTTCTTTCCTGCTCCGATGTCGGATAATAGCAGTGTACCCGGATGAGGCTTCGGGCGGCAGAAACAGGTGAAGCCAGCACAGTCAGGTCCTAGGACCTAGAGGCTGCAAAACGCACAGAATGTTGCCTGAGGTCTCATCATAGCTGACCGGGGTGTGGAGGCAAGATGGAAAGTATGTGACCCCCGGGGTTTAGTTTTGTTTCTAGGACATTAACTTATTTTCTGTAGAAATAATTTCTGATTAGTACATTGCACAACACAGACTGCTACGCTGCATGAGGGAACTTTACTGTTCTGCCTTATATTCCAGAGCTGCACTCACTATTCTGCTGGTGCAGTCACTGTGTACATACATTACATTACTGATCCTGAGTTACCTCCTGTATTATACCCCAGAGCTGCACTCACTATTCTGCTGGTGCAGTCACTGTGTACATACATTACTGATCCTGAGTTACATCCTGTATTATACTCCAGAGCTACACTCACTATTCTGCTGGTGCAGTCACTGTGTACATACATTACATTACTGATCCTGAGTTACATCCTGTATTATACTCCAGAGCTACACTCACTATTCTGCTGGTGCAGTCACTGTGTACATACATTACTGATCCTGAGTTACATCCTGTATTATACTCCAGAGCTGCACTCACTATTCTGCTGGTGCAGTCACTGTGTACATACATTACATTACTGATCCTGAGGTACATCCTGTATTATACCCCAGAGCTACACTCACTATTCTGCTGGTGCAGTCACTGTGTACATACATTACATTACTGATCCTGAGTTACATCCTGTATTATACTCCAGAGCTACACTCACTATTCTGCTGGTGCAGTCACTGTGTACATACATTACTGATCCTGAGTTACATCCTGTATTATACTCCAGAGCTGCACTCACTATTCTGCTGGTGCAGTCACTGTGTACATACATTACATTACTGATCCTGAGGTACATCCTGTATTATACCCCAGAGCTACACTCACTATTCTGCTGGTGCAGTCACTGTGTACATACATTACATTACTTATATTATACTTCAGAGCTGCACTCACTATTCTGCTGAAGAGCTGGTCCCTTTTCTATGTATGGTAGACATGTGGAGATAATGTACATGTTTGTATGTTGAGCTTGAAACCAATTGTTAAGAGGACAATACATATTTTACATAATTGGCGGCCGATTACGTGAGTGTTCCTCTTGGAGGTAAAGGCCGGGTTGTCAGACCAATGGTTTTTAGGTCACCTAAGTGGCACTGGTTGCCGATTCTGAAATCAGGCCCTATGTCATGGCATGCATTCCTCACAGGCATGTTTCAAGCACCACCTACTATACCGAGCTTTGGGATGTCCTCCCTGTGGCCCCATAAGTCCGAGGCTGAGGTGTGGAGGAAGCTGAGGTGTGGTCCTCATTACTGTGTTATCTAACCACTGCTAAACTGGATCACAATGTTCTTCATACTCCCTGACGGACGTCAATTTCTTCTGAGAGGATTTTCTTTGGGTTCCAGCAATAAGCTTGTGTCTGTTGGTTCACTGACGAGATGACCCTTGAGTTTTGAACAGTGCCAATTCAATTTTTCTCTGATTTCCCCACCTCAACCCATTACATTTTGCTGTACCACCTTAGGGGGCAGCTTGCAAGAGTTAGGGTGACACTGCACACCTGAGGTTAAAGATTTATATGGGGATCATAACATGAGCTGAGATTTTACAGGGAACCGCCATGGGTACCTACTCCACCCACTAAAACGTCAACGCAATGGATGCTAAGTTATTGAAATATTCATGTGTTCTCAGGTGCCAAATACACAACATAGAGAAAAGTATTTGCCCCCTTCATATTCCACTTAGAACAGCTTTTCTGACTTGCCTTTTTCCGTCCATAAACATTAATATGCAGTTGGGCCTTCTCCAGATATAACAGCAGCTGCTTTTCTAGGAAGGTTTTCTTCAATGTTTTAAGTGTTTGTGGTAATTGCCTGACATTGTCTGCACTGACAATACTTTTTTAGTGGGTGGAATGAAACTTTTTCTCTTAAGCAGAGTTCCTCTGGAAATGTTTATGTTCATACTAGTGCCCCTTTAAGTTTGAAATCTAAAATGGCCTCTTCCACTGTAGACACTGTAAATGTTCTTTATTAAGAGAAAGGGCAACGCTTCTGCTAATCCCAGGGTGATGAAAGTGTTCTTTTTTTTTTTTCTCCCACACCCCCTCTCTTAGGATACACCTGTATCATTGGGGTCTAAGCTACGCAGGTGCTTTGCCCCAGGGCACTACCAGCTATTGAAACTTGGCACAGCGGTCAGGGCATTCTGCCAGGGGTTGTGTTTGTCACACACTGTGCACGGTGTGAAATATTTGTCTATTACATGTGACTCTCCAAAAACTCTTTCCCTCTGGAATAAAATTTTGAAAGATAATAGAGTCTTGTAAATTACATTTTCAGGTGGAGTACAACAGGGGAGCTATTTACAGGGGGTGGTCTTCAAATCGTGCATGGCAAATGACATTAGTCAAGGCAGTTACTGTGCTTTTAAGTAAATAACAGGGGTGGGGATGTCTAATTACGTCTAATTGTCCAAAATATAGCCTATGTTTACTAAAATGTTCTGGTTTTAGCAGTTTTTTTTAATATAGGGCTATAGGGATATTATATGTTCACTAAAGAGCATGACTTCAAGTGGGGCAGTAGTTAGGTGGCTTGTACTCGCCTGCTTCAGGCTTTCTGTCACGGAGTGTAGTTGCTCGTTCATTAAATTAGGTACCGCCATGGGTATCTAATGCACCCACTAAACTACTGGTGCCAGTTACATTTATAAAAAAGGGTTAGCATAACTAGAAAATCAAGGCAGCTCTGATCCAGAAACAGTGCTCACTATTCTTTAGGTTTTTCTTTGTTGTTGGTGCTGACCTGCAATACTGCACACATCTTGTCGATGAGCACAGTTTTTTTTTAATTTATGAAAGTAGCTATTTTTCCACTTTTAAGAGGTAGTAATTTTGCTTTGTTATCTGTGCACAACTTATTAAATTTCCATTAGTTCATGGGATTGGAATGCGACTTCAGATACTTTTTTTGCCGATCACTGCAATCCGTGCTGGAATGCGTATCGTTACCAGGATTGCTCGCCGAGAGCGGAGGGTTCTTTTATTTGTCCACGGAGTGGAATGCATTTTACTAACCCCGAGAAGTCATCTCTGCATGGCGTCCTGCCAGCCTGTGTTTAGTTACGCTTCTATAGAGCAAATTAGGTCAGCTCTTCCCAGTTCCGCGCAACAGGCTCATCTTTGGTATGCAAATAATGAAATGGGCTATGCTGAATCATTCCGCCATCTTACTGGAAACTGCCAGCAAGTAGGTCAGATCTTAGCTCTTCCAAACAACTCTAGGGGGCTGCAATTAGAGTAGCAATATGCAGGGCTGGCTGGGATGTATAGTTCATCTTTAATATATATATATATATATATATAAAAATTTTTCATTGCAGGCCCAGGTTTTCAAGCATGGCAAAAGAGAAGACTGTTTACCCTATGGTGAGACACTGGCCTAAAGATTGAGGTTGTTCAGTATTCTAAAAACATGGCTGCCTTCTTACAAAACAGCACCGCCCCTGTCTACAGGTTGTGCCTGGTATTGCAGCTCGGCCTCTTTAAAATAAGTGTTAAAGAGCTGCAGTACCATACTGAACCTATAGACGGGGGTGGCGCTGCTTTTGGAGAAAGACAACCATGTTTTTATAATGCTATGTCTAGACAATTGCTTAAAGTGCAATTCAGAAAAGTTATTCTGGTAAACTCTTTCAGGCTCTACTCAGTACTGACTTTTGTTTTTTTCTGGTCCTGTGGAAGCTTGGTAGATTGGCAATATGGCTGCTGTGACACCTAGAGAGGTTGTCATTCAGTTATATATTTCTGGTGATATGTCTGCTTGGTTCGCTTAGCTTATTTCTTAGTGAGCAGTTGCACATTTAATTAGGTACCTCTTTGGGTACCGAATGCACCCACTAAACTGCCAACGCCAGTAACATGAAACTGGTAGAATACAAAACATTGCATCTTTTTCCAGGAACAGCTCCCCACATTTCATTGTGATATTTCGGGTTTTGCAGCTCTTCTTAGTTTAAGTGACCGGTGCAAACATGCAAAAGAGGTGGTGCTGTTTTGGGAAAAAGGGTGGTGTTGTTTTGGGGTAAAAAATAAGCCTTGTTTTTCTTTTGTTTGCTGTTACGTATAATTGGCTTTGGAAGTTTAGTGGGTGCATTAGATACCCATGGCGGTACCTAATTCAATGAATGAACGTTTACACACTAATATAAAAGTGCTGTTTATGGAAAAAAGCAGCAATATTTTTATAATTCAGGACAAACCTTGTTAATATTATGAGAAAATGAGAAACCCCTTCAAATTGTGATTAATGGGGTGGTCCTGCCTTGCAAGTTATCACCTAGGAAAACTTTAATTGGGGATTGTCTGCCAACCTTCCCTGTAACGCTTGCTTTGGTAACATGTACTACTACCTCCATTATCTCTGCTGCAGCCTCCACTGTGTTGAACGCCCTGGATAACTGCAAGCTCAGCGACAGCAACCAGACCGTACTCCGCAAGCTGGGAGTCAAGCTGGTCCAGCGCCTGGGGCTCACTTTCCTCAAACCCAAAGTGGCCAACTGGAGGTACGTGGGATTAGGGGTGTCTTGTGCACCCCGATCTTCTCTACCATCATGCCATGTGAAAGCCTACAGGAGGTAAGAAAACCCACAGAGTAGAAGGATTCATGGGAGTCTCCGCAGGCAGAGGGAAAAATCCCAAAAGTCATTAATGACAGCTCCTCTGTGATGCTAATGGAGCGAGGTTGCCGAACAGGTCGGGCAGCTTCCAGGCAGCGCTACTGACACATGGGAAACAGCTCGGCTTTTACTGCCCCTCTGGCAGCACATAAGTCTCATCCAAGTCTAACACTCCCATCATTGATGTCCATGGTTCCCGCGGAGGCTGCATTGTGCCGACCTTTTACTATGCAGAACGGAGCAGCCAGGCTATAGAAATCTTGCATGGTCCTTATTCTTACCGACCCTCCATCAGATCTCCCACGCTGATAGGCGGGCGGAGGAGCCGGCATCATCTTTCCTACCATTTAAACCCATGACTTCTGGGCTTGTAACACTGATGGTTTAATCGGGGGCTGGAAGCTGAGATATGGGGGGCTGTGTGCTGGGGTTGAAGGAGAAGGCTAAGTAGGAACATCTCCTTGTGTCTCAGTTTTGTGAACCCCTGCGAAATTAGGGCGGCCATAAGTGTTGACTAGATACTGTGTCTAGATAATGGGGCCCCACCATGAGCTCACATGGAATATCGCCCCCCAGCTCAGGTCCAGGAGACAAAGTTGGGGTTTCTAGTACTTGCGTCCTACAGAAGTTGGGCCATAAGGTGAAGGATTTTGGGCCATCGGCAACCCTGCAATGGCAGTGACATGAAAATGCGCTGGCCGCCCTTGCACTTCAGCCTTCTCCCCACGGCACATTGCGGGAGTCAATGGCTGCTGAATGCCCCCATGGTAACGATCTAAGTCCACCCGTAGCTGGGCCTCATAGAACATCACCATTACTTTGTACTGTGGTAATCTGATCTATAGTGATCAGAGAATCGCAGGTTCTAGTCCCCTGCGGAGGGCTCTGAAAGTTGGCCACACAGAATTTTTGGAGAATCGCCGGGACATTTTTGCCGTAAATGACGTCTCGGCCTCTCCCCAGGTATCAGCGCGGATCCAGATCTCTGGCTGCCAATTTGCTTCAAGCCTCGACCGGCGTCCAGAATCCCTCCACGACTTCCTCCCCCGAAGAGGAGGAGTACGACATCCCGGAGGAGATCGAGAATGTAGTAGGTACGGGCCGACCGCAGACTTACTTTTTTGGAGGTGGGCCATAAGCTGCAGTACCGCTTTTCATCACTATATAGTAGCAGCTGATCTTTTCCATAGACTTCAACACAACAGCGCCCCCCCGACTATGAATTATTTTTTTTTTAATTGTACCAAATTTAGAAAGCGAAACAGTATAGAGTCGGAGCCCGGTCCCTAAATATGTCTTGTGTTTAATTTCTCACTTTTGATCTCCTTACAGAGCAGTTACTGGTGGGGCTGAAGGACAAAGACACCATTGTGCGATGGTCTGCGGCGAAAGGGTACGTGCGCCCACTGGGCACTAAAGTTTTTTTTTTGTTGTTGTTGTCCTCCTCCTTGTACCCGACCGTTACAGGTCTCACAGTTGGCAGAGTAAACATCATTGTAGTGAAATTTGCTGAGCCCTCGGGGAAGGAGCTTTGTTTGCTCCTTCACTTCCTTGTCAGTCTGCAGCCAAATCTCCAGATCATGCCCCGTGCCTGTTCCTTCTCTCGCCCGCTCCGTCCCTCGCCCCGCGCTCGCTCCATCCCTCGCCTCGCCCTCGCTCTGTCCCTCGTCCTGCGCTCGCTCCGTCCCTCGCCCTGCTCCAGCTCTGTCCCCCGCTTCAGCTTCGTCCCCCGCCCCGCTCCAGCTCCGTCCCTCGCCCCGCTCCAGCTCCGTCCCTCGCCCCGCTCCAGCTCCGTCCCTCGCCCCTCTCCAGCTCCGTCCCTCGCCCCACTCCAGCTCCGTCCCTCGCCCCGCTCCAGCTCCGTCCCCTCTCCAGCTCCGTCCCCTCTCCAGCTCCGTCCCCCGCTCCAGCTCCGTCCCTCGCCCCAGCTCCGTCCCTCGCCCCGCCCTCGCTCTGTCCCTCGTCCTGCGCTCGCTCCGTCCCTCGCCCTGCTCCAGCTTCGTCCCCCGCTCCAGCTCCGTCCCTCGCCCCGCTCCAGCTCCGTCCATCGCCCCGCTCCAGCTCCGTCCATCGCCCCGCTCCAGCTCCGTCCCTCGCCCCGCTCCAGCTCCGTCCCTCGCCCCGCTTACCCATTGTCTGATTTCCTTTTCCAGGATCGGACGGCTGACGGGCCGGCTGCCTAGAGACCTGGCCGATGACATTGTGGGCTCTGTGCTCGACTGCTTCAGGTAATCGCAATACGATATCTACCTGTCTACATTGGGCGTCCCCAGGGGGTTTCGGGGTCCACGACGTTGGAGGATAGGCTTTCTCTTCTGTCTGGGGTGACGCTCAGCAGTGTGCTGGGTTCCTGTCGGGTCTCATCTGATGCTGGTTGGAGATTTGTAGGACGGTTATCTGGCAGGATTTGCATAGCGGTTCCCCGTGCACCTGGAGACCTGTGCTGACTTGTGCGCCCTCCAAGCACGTCCGCTCCTGTCCTGGGTACACGGACCATTATAGACACTGTCCAGACCATGATATGACATCCTGTACATTCCGCAGACCCTCACAGGGATGGACCCCTCAACTTTTTAGAAATAGGAACGATACCTTTGGAATGGTTCCTCTTGACCCCTACAGAGATGGGGCGACCCTTACAAGGATGCATCTTCTTTCACATGATGTCACTGCCCCCTCACACTTCTCTCCTGTAATACTCTGTGCTGCTCTTATTCTTCCTATCGTGTCTTAAATGATCATTTTGTTATATCATTCTGGGTAGATGTGACCCCTATGACCCGCAGTGCACCCCCTTACATCTTTGTCCTCCTGCCAGGTGATTGGTGGAATCTGACTATTTCTTGCTGTTTCTTCTCTCCGCAGCTTCCAGGAGACCAATAACGCCTGGCATGGGGGCTGCCTTGCCCTGGCGGAGCTTGGCCGGAGAGGACTGCTGCTTCCCTCTCGCCTCCCTGACGGTAACTGCTGCCCCCCATTACTGTCCCTTCCCCATTACTATCCCACCCCCCATTATTTTCTTCCCCCTTCTCCCCCGCCCCCATTACTGTCCCTTCCCAGTTACGGTCTTCCCCCATTACGGTCCCCCCCACCACTCCATTACGGTCCCCCCATTACGGTCCCCCCATTAGTCTCGCCTCCCATTACTGTACTCCAACCCCCCATTACTGTCTCCCTCCTCCCCCATTACTGTCTCCCCCCTCCATTACTGTCCCCTCTTGTATGAGATGGCACACGGTCACCTACATAGTAATCTACATCCGATGTCCCACCACGACGCCCTGGGTGGGAGGCCGTTCTGATCCGGGCTTGTTAACCCTTTACGTGCTGCAACCATGGTCGCTGCATTTAGGTCCAGCTCGAGGATCTGATTTGCTTTGTGTAAGCTTGGGCCCACGCCATGTTTACCCGCCGTCCTGTCCAGGACGCCTGTAGCCGCAGGGCCTGCGAGTATAGACTTGTGCCCGGCCCTGTGGGATACGCGTCACCTACGCGGTGGCCTGGCGCTCGCACAGTCAAGGTGACCATCTGCGGATGCGGTGTCGTCACCGTGTGTTCTGTTCCATTGTCTGCAGTCACATTCCTCCGTCGCCTCCAGCCATCGGTGCCGGCGCTCACTTTCTCTTGCCTCTGGCCTAATAGCAGAAGAGGTGAACGTTGTGGGTGGATGTCAGGATGGGCCGTCGCCACCACTGTTGTCAGAGGGCATCGAGGTCTCAGTGGGCTCCACGCCCTGCAGACACCTGTCTCCTTGCCGCTTTCCCTCCTTCCTCCTCCGCAGCCGCAAAGCAAAAGATTATCACTTTACAGTGTGAATGACGCTCACTGGCAGCCCTATGTAAATCCATGTTATGCTATTACTGTGACTCGTGCCATAGTTTACTATGTGCGACCGGCTTGGGCTCTGTCTCTGGTGCCGGGGGGTCCTGGTCTCTGCGTGTGGTGCCCGGGGGGGGCCTGGTCTCTGCCCCTGGTGTCGGTTGGGGGGGTGGACCTGGGTTCTACCTCTAGTTCCAGACCTGGGGGACCTGGACTCTGGTGCCGGACTGGGGAGGGGGACCTGGGCTCTGCCTCTGGTGCCGGACGGGGGATGGACCTGGCTCTGCCTCTGGTTCCAGACCTGGCCTCTGGTGCCGGACGGGAAGGTGGACCAGGGCTCTGCCTCTGGTTCCACACGGTGGGGGGCTTGGTGGACCTGGGCTCTGCCTCTGGTTCCAGACCTGGCCTCTGGTGTCGGACGGGTGGGGGGGACCTGGGCTCTGCCTCTGGTGCCGGATGGGGGAATGGACCTGGGCTCTGCCTCTGGTTCCAGACAGGGGGGGGGGCTTGGTGGACCTGGGCTCTGCCTCTGGTTCCAGACAGGGGGGGGGGCTTGGTGGACCTGCTGGGCTCTGCCTCTGGTTCCAGACCTGGCCTCTGGTGTCGGATGGGGGGCTGGGCTCTGCCTCTGGTTCCAGACCTGGCCCCTGGTGTCGGATGGGGGGGACCTGGGCTCTGCCTCTGGTTCCGGACCTGTGGGAACTGTCCTCTTGTGCCGGCGGGGGGACCTGGGCTCTGCCTCTGGTTCCGGACCTGGGGGACCTGGCCTCTGGTGCCGGCGGGGGGACCTGGGCTCTGCCTATCATTCCGGACCTGGGGGACCTGGCCTCTGGTGCCGGCGGGGGGACCTGGGCTCTTCCTCTGGTTCCGGACCTGGGGGACCTGGCCTCTGGTGGCGGCGGGGGACCTGGGCTCTGCCTCTGGTTCCGGACCTGGGGGACCTGGCCTGTGGTGGCGGCGGGGGGACCTGGGCTCTGCCTCTGGTACCTGACGGGGAGGGGCCTGGGCTCTTCCTCTGGTGCCGGACAGAGGGGGCCGGGGCTCTTCCTCTGGTGCAGGACAGAGGGGGCCTTGGCTCTTCCTCTGGTGCTGGGCCAGTCCCTGCTGTGGGTGCCGGGCCGGTCCCTGCTGTGGGCATCATCTCGAATCAGTATGACCTCGAAACGCGCTGTAATAACAGGATGGAAAGACACTGAGTGCCGCTGCTGCTACCAGTGTGATCTCTAACAGATCTGCAGCACAGAGTATTTCAGGTGAGCAGTATGCCCACGTTGTAGTGGAGACCTGTCCACTCTTCTGTTACCGTTTTTAGCCTGTAAGGACCACCCAGAAAACTGATTTCTGAGAAATAAAGCCTTTATTGTTTTTATTTATTTTTTTATTCTTCATTTTGTGTGGAAAGCAGAACATAAAAAAAGACAAAACCAGGAAGCGTCCGTATCTGCGGTGCACGCGAGTCTGTACAGCCGTACGGCGGACGTCAGCCCCTCACCCTGCAGCAGTGCCTGCTATGCTTTATACAAAAATAAATATTACTAATATATAAATATGATTGCGTCCTGACCCGTATCCTTCGCGGGGGGATGGGGTGAGCAGCGGGGGTGGGGAGAGGACATCTGCTAAATATTAGCTTCATCAGTTCATTAGAGTCTGTGCTCGTCAGCAAGTACTTCAGATTAGCCAGTTATTGCCTGACCGCACGTAGTCATTGAAAAGCAGCTCTCAGGAACATCGAGACGGACGGATGCCATCTAGGACATCCTCTGCCTCTTCCTCAGGGTGAAGACTCTGTTGCAGTCAGATGTTTTTGCTTTTTGGTGGCCGTTTTGCCCACGTCTTTGGAGGTCCCTCTTTTTGACCCCTCTGTTTGCCATGGCTTTCTTCCTTTTGGTCGCCTAGAGAGGTCACTTCTGTTTGCTCTGGTTTAACCCCCTGCATTTCACAACTGTCCTCTTCCACCGCCCAGGCTGCTGGAACGGGGCTGTACGACGCCAGCTGGCAAAGGGCTACCGCCGCCGATTGCTTCTGCTCATCGCATTGGTCCATCAGCGCCTTTACATCTGCCATGTCAATGGCGTCTTGGTTTGGTGAATGCGGCCTTTTATTTGGAGACACCTCTTCTGTATCGTCTTTCCTGCCCAAGTCTTTGACGGACAGGTTCAGCGGCATGTCTTGCTCCATGAAGTCGGCGGTGGGCGGTTGTTCTGGGGCAATATCTGTATCTAACTCTACCCTTTTAGAAAGGTTAAGCGGTATGAATGCCTCATCATCGCCGCTCGTTGATGTGTCACAGTCGGCATCGGTATCTGCGGAGGACATGACTTCTTCATTCTCAGAGCTGAAATGACAAAAATTAGGTCAGGTTAAGAACATGGTACTCTTTAAAAGCTTCTCAACTATCTACATTGTTTTGCTCCCTATATGGAAGACGCTGTCAGGAGCCTTGGGAGAAGCAAGAAGTGAATCGACGTGGGAAATCGAGGACAAGGTGGAGGAGACCACAAAAATAATCAAGTTCGCCTCAACGTTAGTTTATCATCTTCTCTACTATTGCCCCGACTTACCCAGAGATACTTAGCTATGCGTACTTTGGTTTAATGGGCTTCGATTTGGAAGAGGGTGGTAAGAGCTGGTCATGAGACCCAGGGAAGCAAGGAGACGGAATGATACAAATCAACATGAGACATTGAGGATGCGTTGTATACCATCAACATCAACGGGACTGACCAATTCATTTTGAGGCAAACTTCATAGCCAGTTTTTAATTACTTACATATACGCTGAATCTACATCTACGGTGATTTACATAAGATGTAGAGGACAAGGTGGAAGGTCTCCCTCCACAGACATCGTCAAAATCCTCAACCGACTAATTTCAAGATTAACATCATAGCTAAGTTTTGTTGATCAGATTTAAAATGGAGGTGACTTACCATGGAGACTCTCCTCGACTTAGCGAAGTTTGGGAGTCTGTGCTCTTCTTCACCGGCTTGAAAGCTGTTGGGTTTTGCCCCACACTGTCCCACTTTCCTAACGTAGAGGTAGATTTGCTGGACAGGTCGAAGATTCCTTCAAAGCCTTGACTGTTCTGAGTGAAATTTGTTGGGCTCGGTCTACCAGGAGAGCCAGTAGCGGCACTGGCGGCCCGAGGACTCATCTTCAGGCCCTCTCCTTCATGTTTATGTTTGTCTTGACCGAGAAGAACCTCTTTTTGACATTCCACTTGTTTTTGAGATGGTTCTAAGGAGTAGAAAAGTGGTGGGCTGGAGGTTGGGTAGAGGAAAGATGTGTTGTCCATGCTTGGTGCCGTGGAGGCTTTGGTCAAGCCATGAGATAACTTGAGGCCATATGGTAAAAAGGAGTGTTCGGCTGGCCGGTAGAAGCCGTACGGCATGGGTGAGCTCTGCTGGAACTGATGCATCAGTCTGTAATCAATTGATGGATTTATCGGATTCGGCATGGAGAGCCCCGTAGATTGAATGGGGTGAGGACGGAAGAGTCTGTGGTCTGTGGAACTGAACATTGATATCCTTGAGCTATCATACATGTACGGGAGGACAGCCGGCACCCCGGTCTCGTAATACTTATATTCCGGTATCATTGGTCTCATGTAATGTGGGATTGTTGGCTTAGGACCAAGCTCCGGTGGAACCAGTTCTGCAGTTTTCCATGGGGTAGATATTAACCTTTGAAAAGCAGACCCCTCACTATGGACTCCTTTGACTGGGCCTACCGGTGGTATGATTTCAGGTAGGTGGCTTCTCTCTGTTCCAACCGGCATAAAGGCCGAAGGTCTTAAAACTCCTTCAGTAGCGATTGGCTTTGAAACTGGGCTGTGCCCAATTGGTGAGGGTACAGTCACGTCTTTTTGGTTGATCAGCTTTTCAACGTGTGCTTTGGTGTCCTTATTTGTGGCATCCAGATTGTCTTTGAGATCATCTCTGGTGATGTTGAGTTGTCCATTGGCCACAACAGGGGTGGGCTTCACCAAACCCTCGAGTGATGGCTGTTTGGTCTCTGTGCCATTCAACTTTGGGCTTTTGACCGCTCTGTCTTGCTCGGTCACTAGAGTGATGGAGTTTTTACAAAGCCCGTACTTCATGTGGTTGAAGAGATGAGATTTCTCGTTGCAGGTGAACGGACACTGGAAGCACTTGTACTTGAATGGCTTTCCAGGAGGTCTCGGGATGTAATGAGGCTTCTTGGGCTTACGCTCCTTCATGACGGACATCTTGAAGCCTCTTGGTTGATCACAAAAACCTCCTTGGAGAAGAACGTCTGCTTCTTTTCTCCTCTTGGTTCAGAGTCGTCCGTTCAGCCACAGAGCAAAGTTCTGTTTCTGCAAAGTAGGAAAAGTTAAGAAATTAGGAAACTTAGAAAAAAAAAATTTCTTCCTGTATCTAGGCAAGCTTTTGTCTCCCAGTGATTTCACTATGAGTCTCCTAATCCACGTACCTGACTGACTGGGCGTCCGGGCAAACTGGCTTAGCAAGGGGGTAATACTCATATAACCAGGGGGTGATTGACAACTCTGCAAGCCAAGGAGCTTTCAGGGCGGACCTGCCATTAAATCTGCTTATTAATATCTTTATATATTGTTTTTATTTTTGGACCTTTTTTTGTGTTTTTACTTTTTATCTTTTATGTTTTCCTTTTTAGATTTTTTTTATTATAATTATTTTTTTTTTTTTACTATTTTATATTTTAATTTTGGACTTTTTTTTATTTTACTTTTATGTTTTCAGTTTTAGATATATTTTTATTTTTGTTTAACGTTTTAATATTTTCATATTTGTGTGTATGTATATATATATTTTTTATTTTATCTTTTCTATTTTCATTTTTGGACGTATTTTTTCTTTTTTATTCGAATTGTTTTATATTTTCACTTTTGGACGTATTTTTCTTTTTTTATTCTAATTGTTTTATGTTTTCATTTTTGAACGTATTTTTCTTTATTATAATTGTTTTATGTTTTCATTTTTGGACGTATTTTTCTTTTTTATTATAATTGTTTTATGTTTTCATTTTTGGACTTATTTTTCTTTATTTTTTGTTCTAATTGTTTTTTATGTTTTCATTTTTGGATGTATTTTTCTTTTTTATTATAATTGTTTTAGGTTTTCATTTTTGGATGTATTTTTCTTTATTTTTTGTTCTAATTGTTTTACTTTTATGTTTTCATTTTTGGATGTATTTTTCTTTTTTATTATAATTGTTTTAGGTTTTCATTTTTGGACGTATTTTTCTTTATTTTTTGTTCTAATTGTTTTACTTTTATGTTTTCATTTTTGGATGTATTTTTCTTTATTTTTTCTATTACAATTGTTTTAAAATTTTAGATTTTTTTTTTCTACTTTTCTATTTCATTTTCTTTTTCTCTTTTTTTCTATCTTGTCTTGGCTTTTTCAGGCAGGGCGAGCTTTCCCCGGCTCCTCAGCCTCCCCGTGCAGCGCAGATACGGCTTGTGCTGGCACGTCTCTCTCCTTTCTACGCCTCTGATACTGAAGGCAGCGTGAGAAAGGGCTGAAGTGCCGTTCTCATGTCTGTGGACTTAAGATGTGTTACGGCATGGATTAAAAAAAAAAAAAAAAAAGTGATTTCACCATTTGCTCCGAGCATCATGATTTTAATGACGATTGTTACAAAACCTCTGACAGATAACCCTTGGAAACATAGAAACTAATTGCCGGCGAGCCCCGGGGCACCGATTTCTGAAGAAATGTCTTTATTCTCTACAAGTGGTTAGATCATATTAGCGCTACGTGAGGACTGATAGAAAGAAAAAACAGCTGACGGTGGGAAAACCGACGGCTGCCGAGAAAAGCCAGCACTTGTTCCTGGTAATCTGGCAACGGGTTTCGGGTTAAAAAAAAAAAAAAAAAGTACTGGATTTACTTACCGTATGTTATTTTTCTTTTTTTTTTTTTATAATTTTTTTTTTATTTGACTGCATTTGTGTGCGTATAAAATATACCGTATATATTACAATAAAAAGGTTATAATAAATGATAAAATAGTCATTAACATTCTATACACAGTGTGTGTAAAATTATATATATATATAAAATATATATATATATATATATATATATATATATATATATATTTTTTTTTTTTCCTTTATATGTTTTAGCCTTTTTAGGTATTATGGGTTTTTTATGTTTTGCTATTTAGTTTATATTTATTTTTATTTTATTTTTTTAGTTTTTTTTCTTACTTGTGTCCTTTTGTGTTTATTTTTTTTTACAGTTTAGTATTTTCTTTTTTTAGTTTATTTTTTTTAGTTTTTTTCTTACTTGTGTCCTTTTGTGTTTATTTTATTTTTTTTAAAGTTTAGTATTTTTTTTTTTTTATGCGTGTGTTTTGGCAGCTTGGTGTTATTTGTTGTCCCCCCTCGGTCGCTGGGCATGATGGGGCGTGCAGCTCTGGGATGGGAGACCCCCTGATAGCACCCCATAATACAGGGCAGAATGGGGCAGGACGCGGCTGGTATCGGGCAGGACAGCAGGCGGCAGCCCGGACATGCCCTGTGCTAATTTCCCCCCTATGAAGACTAGCGTTGTCACAACAAACAGGAGCACAGCCATGTGAGGTCGGGGCGGCCGGCTCTTTGCATATCCATGGGCGCAGATCACAGGCTGGATTCATTTGTAATTGCGTCCCATTGTCTGCGGGTACAAGGAAGTTTCTGTCTAAATCCTCCCAGTTTCTGTCAAATTCATCCCTGGGAAACTTTCTCCTTTTTTTTTTTCTTTAATTTTTGCATTAATCTTAGCGCCCCTCTTTACATCTACTCCTCTCCCTATAGAAAATATCCACTCACCAGGAATGGAGTGGGTCCCGGCGGTGTGAGTGTCGCCTCTCAGGAGGTGGCGCAGGTCCGTGTGCGGGCACAATCCTACTAAACCTGTGATGTGGCATCGATTGCATAACTGCGAGACCCGTTGCTGTCACCCGGCCCCGAGAGTGTCGCAAGCAGTCCAACTAGTCCGACTGGTGGCCAGGGATTTCCAGTGTGTGTGTAATACGTGGGTGTGTGTGTATATGTGTATGTGTGTGTATATATATATATATATATATATATATATATATATATATATATATATATATATATATATATATATATATATATATATACACACACATACACATATACACACATTTTTATATATGTATCTGTATAGGGTATATACAGGTGTATGGGCTCTGTACAGGGTGTATATATGGTATATACAGTGTATGGGCTGTGTATAGGGTGTATATAGTATATGGGCTCTGTATAGGGTGTATATATGGTATATACAGTGTATGGGCTCTGTATATGGTGTATATAGTGTATGGGCTCTGTATAGGGTGTATATATGGTATATACAGTGTATGGGCTCTGCATAGGGTGTATATATGGTATATACAGTGTATGGGCTGTGTATAGGGTGTATACAGGTGTATGGGCTCTGTATAGGGTGTATATAGTACAAGGGCTCTGTACAGGGTGTATATATGGTATACACAGAGTATGGGCTCTGTATAGGGTGTATATATGGTATATACAGTGTATGGGCTCTGTATAGGGTGTATATATGGTATATTCAGTGTATAGGCGGTGTATACAGGTGTATGGGCTCTGTATAGGGTGTATATAGTATAAGGTCTCTGTATAGGGTGTATATATGGTATATACAGTGTATGGGCTGTGTATAGGGTGTATATAGTATAAGGGCTCTGTATAGGGTGTATATATGGTATATACAGTGTATGGTCTCTGTATAGGGTGTATATATGGTATATACAGTGTATGGGCTCTATAGGGTGTATACAGGTATATGGACTCTGTATAGTGTGTATACAGGTGTATGGGCTCTGTATAGGGTGTATATATGATAAGGGCTCTGTATAGGGTGTATACATGGTATATACAGTGTATGGGTTCTGTATAGGGTGTATATATGGTATATACAGTGTATGGGCTGTGTATAGGGTGTATATAGTATAAGGACTCTGTATAGGGTGTATATATGGTATATACAGTGTATGGGCTCTGTATAGGGTGTATACAGTTGTATGGGCTCTGTATAGGGTGTATATATGGTATATACAGTGTATGGGCTCTACTGGGTGTATATATAGTATATACAGTGTATGGGCTGTGTATAGGGTGTATACAGTTGTATGGGCTCTGTATAGGGTGTATATATGGTATATACAGTGTATGGGCTCTGTATAGGGTGTATATATGGTATATAGAGTGTATAGGCTGTGTATAGGGTGTATACAGGTGTATGGGCTCTGTATAGGGTGTATATAGTATAAGGGCTCTGTATAGGGTGTATATACAGTGTATGGGCTCTATAGGGTGTATACAGGTATATGGACTCTGTATAGTGTGTATACAGGTGTATGGGCTCTGTATAGGGTGTATATATGGTATACAGTGTATGGGCTGTGTATAGGGTGTATATATGGTATATACAGTGTATGGGCTCTGTATAGGGTGTATAAGACCAGTAGCGTCCCCCATATGTCCCGTAGCCTCGCACACTCGGTGTATCAGCACAGGTGTAACACAATAGTGAGCACATGAATAATACCGCACACAGTGCACACACACACACACCCGTCCTGTGCTGCGTACCCACCACCACTGCCGTCCGCCCCGAGCCTCCAGCCTGGACTTAGTTTTGCTCCCATTTCTATAAACTTCCATACCTTTTACTTAAGGGGTTAATGAATCCGGTTTAAGTTCAGATGTTTTAACTTTTTTTTTTACTATTAGTTTGTTCCATTTTTTGTTATATATATTTTAGCTCTTTTTTTTTTTTGCTGTGTTTCGTTCCTCCATAGTTTGTAGTTTAGGGAAATAAGTCCGGGCAAAGCACCTGCTGCTATAAAAAAAAAAATAAAAATCCTCCAAGAAAGTGAGAGCAGCTGCAGCTCCCAGCACAGCGGACAGGGGCCCAGGTCCCAAATATCATCATAGTGCAATAATAAAGTGTAAAGTGCGGGGTCGTCCTTACCAGATGGAGCGGAGTCCTGCCTCCGGGGAGAGTGACGGCTGCAGGAGGAGAAGTACCTGTTCTCTGCCTGCTCACAGGGAAGACTGAGCACTGCCGTCTCAGAGGGAGGGATTTAAAGCTCAGGAGTTGCACCCTGAGGCAGTGGAGATGCACCTGATACTGTTCCCAGTGCCCCGAGCTGCAGAGCACTGTGTGCACAGCCCAGATCCCTGTGCCTGCCTGCTATAACCTGGCCTTTACCTGCAGCAGACTTGGGTGAGGACACCACGGGTCTGGAATCACCTCCACCTGTGTGTGAGGTGCCTGCTGCAGCCGCTGTGCGACCTGTGCTCTGCTGTAGTCACCCCACATTAACCCTTTCTCACCCATTACATCATCATGGTAGACAGTGTACATATAGTGTATATATATATATATATATTTTTTTTCCATCTCATTTGCACGTTTTTGCAAAAATCGTGGCAAAACAACGCATTGGCTGCACAAACAGGAGTAGATCTGCAGACTGATGGGTGGGAGGTCGGGGTTTGAATCATTTATTGAGGTTTATTTTATGTTTGTGGCTCAAACTAAAAACAATTATGTAAGAGAACTGAGAAGTGACAGATCCACGGGGGCCACACCCTGAAACCACAGGGAGGAAACTGCTCAGGCGTGATTGTCTGCAGGTAATGAGGCCGAGACGCCCCGTGAAGATGGCGAGTACTAAGCAAAGGCTTTAAGTAATCAACAAGGCATGGTGACCCCAAGTGGAATGGTTGAATGGTCAGCATCTCATTATCCTGTACCCCCACTGTCAGTGCCATCATCCTGTATGCCCAGTATCAGTGCCAATATCCAGCATCCAGAGTATGTCCTCCTGCGCACCGTCGTCCTCCTGCGCCCCGAGAGTCGTCGCGCCGTCGTCCTCCTGCACCCCGAGAATCGTCGCACCGTCGTCCTCCTGCAACCCGAGAATCCTCGCACCGTCGTCCTCCTGCAACCCGAGAATCGTCGCGCCGTCCTCCTGCGGCCCGAGAATCATTGCGCCGTCGTCCTCCTGTGGCCCGAGAATCGTCGCGCCGTCGTCCTCCTGCGCCCCGAGAATCGTCGCGCCGTCCTTCTGCGGCCCGAGAATCATCGCATCGTCGTCCTCCTGCAACCCGAGAATCGTCGCACCATCGTCCTCCTGCGCCCCAAGAATCGTCGCACCTTCGTCCTCTTGCGCCCCGAGAATCATCGCACCGTTGTCGTCCTCCCCGAGAATCGTCGCACCGGCATCTTCCTGCTCCCCGACAGTCGTCGCATGGTCGTCCTGCTCCCCGAGAGTCGGCACACCGTCGTCCTCCTGCGCCCTGAGAATCGTCGCTCCCCGAGAGCCGACGCGTCGTCCTGCTCCCCGAGAGTTGGCGCGTCATCCTCCTGCTCCCCGAGAGTCGGTGCGTCGTCCTCCTGCTCCCCGAGTGTCAGCATCCAAGTTAATGACTCTTAAGTGCCTTAGCAGTGGGTTTCTGCTGTAGACTGTCAGGTTGAGGTTTGGCTCTTCTGTTTGTAGGGTCAGCCCTTGTCCACCTGTCACCATAGATGTCAGCGAATGCTGTAAATACCTCTTGTAAGGCCTGCTGTTATCTGTAACACCTCAGAGAGCAGTGGCTGATGAGTCCCCTCTCATCCCCTTCACCCAATGTTCCTGCTCCTCTATGCCATGTAAACACACACTTATCACCTATTGGTGGATGTATCTCCAACAGTGAGGGCATACTGGTATCATCGAGAACTTGTCTTACTGGCCACTTTTTCACATTTGTTATATGGCTTTTTCTTTTCCATCACCCAGCAACTAAACAGCTAATCACAACCATTTTCTTGGTCCTCGTCACCTAGCACCCCGCTGTATGTTGTCCCTTCCATTGTCGCACAGTTGGGCCACTAAATTGATCAATCCTACTTCCAAACCTTTCTTGGTCACCACACACTTGTTACCTTCTCTCACTAGTTTCTTGGTATTCTTGTAAGAAACAAAGTTGGCTCTTCAGTTACGTTATGGTGGCCATGCACGTTCAACAAAAGATAGCCAAACTTATAAGATAGACTTAGATCATCCAACCGTTGATCAAACAATCGTCTGGTGAACAATCATTTTGCAGACTCAAACATCAGCCTTGCCCATAAATCTTTGGTGGCACTGGGTGGAGGATGGAAGAGCATCTTGAGAACATTCTTTCAAGAATAGATTGGCGTAAAGGTTTTTGTGTAAAATGCCCCACACAAGTGAGTGAAGACTCAGGCAGTCCCATTGACCAACCTCCTGAGAAGGATCGGGCATTTTGAGTTTCATCACTCGATCAGTTGCTCATTTTTGGCCCTTATATTGTTGATAAAAATGGACAACTTTGGCCAAAGATTGTTTGAAACCTAGCAACGATCATTTCAACCAACCGATGACACTTGTCTTGATAGAAGTCGGAAATGTTCGACTGTTGGAGGAAAGATCTTTTGTCCTTGAACAGTCTGAACATTTCCTGAAAAGATCGGTCGTCCGTAGTCATTGAAGATGTATGACAATGACTGTAATGTCCAATATCGACAAATGCTCACAGTTGTGTTTACAAATTGATCATTTGATCGAAGGTTCTTCAACCATTGACCTATTTCTATCTAATTTTCTGCCCCTAAATTGGTAACTCTTGCTCCCCAACTCTCCTCTGGTCTCCACACACTAGCCACCTTCCATCACCAGTTCCTTGGTATCTTTTTTAGAGAGAAGGTTGTCTCCTTGGTTGTTATGGCGGCCATACCTATAAGATAAACGTAGGTTGACGGTTGACCAACCAATGATCTAACGATCATCTAGCCACATTTTAGGCTACATTGGCCATTACAAACTTCCAGCCTGGCTATACAGTTTAGGCGACTGAGCGAAAGACAAAAGATCTTTTTGGGAACATATTTTCAAGAAGAGTTGTTCAGTCATAGGCAAGATTTTTAGTCTATGAACAGTTGGGACATTCCCAGAAAGATTGGTTATCTAGCGTTTGTCCAATGATTTCAGCCAACTGATGATGCACCACTACCATCGTCCGGAAAGAAGTCAACCATGTTTGAAACAGTCGGAGGGATGATCTTCCATCCTTGACTGATCTTTCTGGGAGTATTCAGATTGTTCGTCTGTAGCCTTTGAATATTTAAGGCAACGAGTATGATGTCCACAATGGGATAAAATGTCTACAGTTGTGTTTACAAATCGATTGTTTGATCCACAGTTCAACCGTCGACCTACATCTGTCTAATTTGACCATTGAATTGGTCAATCTTGCGCCATAGCTTTTCTTTGGTCACTCCACACTAGTCACCTTCCATCACCAGTTCCTTGGTGTCTGGTTTTTAGAGCGATGGTTGACTCTTCATCTATGTATGATAGTTGTACCAACAAGTCAAAAGTAAGTTGATGGTTGACTGACTGTTGATCATCTAGCCATACACAATTTAGGCCATATTTGCCGAACATTTTAGGTGACTCCAGGTGAATAATGGAAGATCTTTTTGGGAACATTCTTTAGAAAAAAGATGGGTCAAAAGATCTTTATAAAAGAAGAGTTGGACGATTCCATCGACCATCCTCCCAAAAAGCTTTAGAGATGTTGTTTCATCACTCTATCGCTAACTTCCCTCTCCCTATGGAAAATCATCCATATTTATGATGTTTGGGCTCATTTTATGGGGTGTAAATGGACGATTTCATTTAAGGGTTTATGAAATCTTGTAGCGAGCACATCACCATAGCCTGGAAAGAAGTTGGTCATGTTTGAAACGTTGTTCGACAGTCAGAAGAAAAAGCTTCCAAGAGTCTAAAAATTCCGAGAAAGATTGGTCGTCTGTAGTCCTTGAAGACGTGGGGCAACGAGTGTAGCATCCAGTGTGGACTAAAATGTGTGCGAAACTTTCGATGCGAAACGAGCGATCATCAGGGCATCATTCGACCAACTATTCATCAACCATGGACCCACTTCAGCCTAATGTATATAGTCACACTGGACGCCCACCATGACTCCTTGGGACCATGTAGATCTCTACTTCTTTTGAAGTTTTTAGATATTTCGATTATCCATCTCTTGACCCTGATTGTTCAGAATTACGATTTTTCCAATGTAGAAGATTTTATAGTAAAATCTTTTTATTGAAATGAGATTTGGTGCAAACTTCTCCATGAAATCGCCGGCATTAGTGGCCGGCACCAGTCTGCAGGCCGTACCCCTGTCCCTAGTGGGGGCTTACCGCGAAGCCATGCTCTCCTGATCCCATTTCTCGGTGGAAAGGAGGGATTTAGATAAATCTCCACTGATTGAGATCACTTGGAACAGCAATTATTTTTCTTTTGTAATTGTTTCCAATATCTCGTGTATCTTTACTATCGAGATCGGAACATTTTTACATTTTCTATATCTCGAAGACAAATATTTATTTCTACAAGAGACAGGTGTTTTGTCTTACACCTCCTGGACCCCTGCCAGATGAACACGATGCATGGGAACAAGGTGTCTCCTTGAATGACCCTTTTTTTCCCTGTTTATTTTCCTTTTTTTTTTTTTTCTTTATTGTATTTTGTTTTTGTTTTTTTAGATATATTTCTCCATTTTGTCTTTAAATTTTTTTTTTTACTTTTTTCTATTCCATTCATTTCTTCATTTTTTAAACTGTTTTCTATTCTTTTTATACATTTTCTTTCTTTTGTTTTTTGTTTTTATTTTTCTTACCATTTTTCTAATGTTCATGCTGTTATTTTTCTACATTTTATTTTTCACTTTTTTCTTTTTGTTACTATACCGTTAATTTTTTCTACTCCTTTTTTACTTGAGTATGTTTTCTATTTTCCCTATTATACTTTCTTTTTTAAATTGTTTTTATTTTGTTCATTTTCTTTCAGCGTCTTTTACTTAAATTTTTCTTTTTTACTTTATATTTTCCTGTTATGTTTATAGTTTTTTATTTCTACATTTAGTTTTCATTTTTTTTGCTACGATTTTTTCTTTTTTTTACTGGTTTTTTTTTTTTTTTTTTACTTTTCTATTTTTCTAACTTTTTACTTTTTGTTAGTGCAACAAATTGTGCTGCGTTGCCATTTCTTTTGCTGAAGCTACCAGTGGGGATAAAAAGGCACCACAGCAAAGATCAAACTAGGGCCCTTCCCTTGTTCTGGTGTCTTTGGTTTTTTTTTTGTTTGTTTTTAACCCATGAGGGAAGGGCCCAGTGTGAAATCTATTTATAATGGGATCCGTCTGTTTAATTGATTGCCGATCATTAATTTCGTTCTATATTTAAGTCGGAGCAGCTCAGCGATTACTCCCAAGACCAAACCCAGCCGATCTAATGTGTCTGGGCATGTTCCACCCCCGTCTACAGGAACCGGTAGCCGTCACCTCCTCGTCGTGCATCGGCTGTCTCTTGTAAGGTGGTAGTGTTTCGTGGTAATGAAAAAGGGGCCACCGCAGCACAGAGTATTTAAGAAGAAAATTCGGGTGGGTAACGGGGTGAGGTCAAGGCCGTGTTAAACCAACAAAAACCATCCGGTCTTGTATTTCAGGTTTGTCATACACCTACGGAAAAAAAGAAAAATGCAGGAAAAATCATCAGACCCTCAGACCCCTACTAGAAAAATATGCTGCCGATTTATGGAGGTTATTCTTTCCCCCTCCATGGTTGACTACTGAGGGAGATTCCTTTATACCGCAGCTCGGCGGTGGGACGTCTGTGTAATGGGAAGCTGCGGCTCGCTCGAGGTCTCCGTGTTACAACCTGTCGCGCTGTGCACGGTGTGGGCGGGAGGCAGCAGGTGCGTTTTAATACCTGTAGGCTACAGCTAATACCAGAGGATCGATTCCTGCACAGGAGGCTCGGCAGGTGGAAGGCGCTGACACTGGGAGAAATAACTCCACACTAGCGCTGTTTGGCCACGCAGTCCCTCATAGCGTAGAAGAAATGCACCACCAAAATGCGTCGGTGGACTCCTTTACTGGCCTCAAACTTGCAACAGAGAAATGGCTCCAGGACCCCAGTTACATCTGTATATGTCATTGGTATCTATAATCTTAAACGGCAGTGGGGGGCCATTTGGGTCCCCTGAAATGTCAGGGGCTTGAAGGAGACAGCTGTCTCTGCACCCCATGAAGTTAATATTCCTGAATCGCAGCTTGCGTTACAGATTACACCATGTTCCAAATTATTATGCAAATTATATTTTTCTCTGAATTTCCTAAGTGGTCGGTGCAAATGACAGTCAGTCTAATAAAAGTCATCACCCGTTAGAGTATACATCGAATTTTATTGAAGAAACCTCCCAATGATAACAGTATAATCTCCAAAACATTTGATCTGTTTTAAAAAACTGAAAATGCTCATTTGTGGAATTTGCAGCATTAGGAGGTCACATTCACTGAACAAAAAAGCTACTTAACTCCAAAACATCCTAACAAGCCAAGTTACATGTTAACATAGGAACCCTTCTTTGATATCACCTTCACAATTCTTGCATCCATTGAACTTGTGAGTTTTTGGAGAGTTTCTTCTTGTATTTCTTTGCATGAAGCCTCCCAGAGCTGCTGTTTTGATGTGAACTGCCTCCCACCCTCATAGATCTTTTGCTTGATGATACTCCAAAGGTTCTCTATAGGGTTGAGGTCAGGGGAAGATGGTGGCCACACCATGAGTTTATCTCCTTCTATGCCCATAGCAACCAATGACTCAGAGGTTTTCTTTGCAGCATGAGATGGTGCATTGTTATGCATGAAGATGATTTTGCTCCTGAAGGCACGTGTCTGCTTATTATACCATGGAAGAAAGTTGTCAGTCAGAAACTCTATATACTTTGCAGAGGTCATTTTCAAACCTTCAGGAACCTTAAAGGGCCCTACCAGCTGTTTCCCTATGATTCCGGCCCAAAACATGACTCCTCCACCTCCTTGATTACGTCGCAGCCTTGTTGGGACATGGTGGCCATCCACCAACCATCCACTACTCCATCCATCTGGACCATCCATGGTTGCTCAACACTCATCAGTAAACAAGACTGTTTGAAAATTAGTCTTCATGTATGTCTGGACCCACTGCAACCGTTTCTGCTTGTGAGCACTGTTTAGGGGTGGCTGAATCGTAGGTTTATGCACCACAGCAAGCCTTTGAAGGATCCTACACCTTGTGGTTCGAGGGACTTCAGAGGCACCAGCAGCTTCAAATATCTGTTTGCTGGTTTGTAATGGCTTTTTAGCATCTGCTCTCTTAATCCGATGAACTTGCCTGGCAGAAACCTTCCTCATTCTACCTTTATCAGCACGAACACGTCTGTGCTCAGAATCAGCCACAAATCTCTTAACAGTACGATGATCACGCTTAAGTTTTCGGGAAATATCTAATCTTTTCATCCTTTGACCAAGGCATTGCACTATTTGATGCTTTTCAGCAGCAGAGAGATCTGTTGTGAGTGGGCTTGGGATGAGTTCTGAGCAGAGGCTCCCTCTGGTGGTTACAAGCGGTGCTGGTCTGTCCAGTGAAGATTGTGAAGATTGTGAGGATTGGGAATCAGGTGTTACTGACTGGTCTTATATAAGGGAGTCACCTTCCCATCAGGGTTGCCGGTGATCAATTGTTCTGGTCTGAATCCTTGATTCCTGTTTCCTTTGTAGCCTGCTGGGTCGTGTCTGCATCTCCTGCTAACAGATAAGACATTTTCTTCTTTTTGTTTTTGTGCTTGATTTTTGCATTTTGTCCTGCACTTCTGTGGGGGCCTTCAGGGTCCCCTCCGGGGGCTTCTGCCCTCTCAGTTTAGTTCAGCCACTGATGTTTGTACTTTTGCTTTTTCCAGTTTTTTCAGTGGCTGCTGTTTTGATTTTGTTACACCAGAGAACTAATTTAGGTGGTAGAGGTCGTGTGATCTCAGGTGTTTTTGAAATTAGTAGAGTTGGTACTTTTCAGGGTTTTCTGGGATTGCAGTAAGTGCCCTTCCTATCCTTTTCTATTTAGTTAGTTTGGGCCCCAACGTTTGCTCATACTATTTTCTGTCTGTGTCAGTATTTCTTCTTGTCTAACCGCCATTACATGTTTGGGGGCTTTCTATTATCTTTGGGGTTCTGCTCCGGGGCAGATAGCTTTCCTATTTCTATCTTTAGGTGTAGTTAGTTTCTCAGGCTGTGACGAGGCGTCTAGGACCAACGTAGGAACGCTCCACGGCTGCCTCTAGTTGTTGTGGTTAGTCAGGGTACTGCAATCTCATAGATTCCAACTGCTCTGGTGTATTGCCTTTTTTGCCTGCACTCCTCAGCTACCGAAACATAACAGAGATCCTTTTTCTTTCCCATGTTACTTGAAAACTCTGGCCTGCTTAATAGTGTGGAAACATCCAGTTTTCCTTTTATTGGGCTCACATGGCAAACTAATCATCACAGGTATCTGAGATTGATTTCAGTGATCCAAAGAACCCTGAGACACAACACCATCAATGGGTATCATTTACAAAAAAAAACAAAAAACGCTATGATACTTAAAACCAATTTGCATAATAATTTGGAACATAGTTTAGTTCCCAGATGCGTTTTGTGCATTCATAACATAGATGTAATGCGTTATCGAAATTCGTTGACTAACATCTATCTGTCATTTGCTCTGGGCATTGGGTTTAGGGCTCTTTGTAAAACTGACGATGCTCAGCTGGCCCTGCACATCCTTGTGAGATTTTCTGAGACCTGTATCATGAATTGTATGTCTGAAACGCATTGACTAACCTCTTATGTTTGCTCCGTTCATTGGGTTTAGGGCTCTTTGTAAAACTGCTGATGCACAGCTAGCCTCACACAGCCTTGTGAGACTCGACATGTATCATTAATGAAATGTATGACCGAAACGCGTTGACTGACATCTGTTTGCTCCGTGCATTGGGTTTAGGCCACTTTGTAAGACTGCTGATGCACAGCTAGCCTCATACATCCTCGCGATAGTGTCCCAGACATGTATCATGAATCAAATTTATGACCGAAACGCGTTAGCTTACTGGCTGATTTTTTAAAAAAAATTTTTGGAGAGTGCGTGGGCAGAGTTTTCATACATTATTATATAAGGAGCAACCAGGAGAAGTTGGCAGCTTCTCATTGAGGCATTTGCAGACATCTATTCGTTATTTTAATTGCGTGGGAAATTATAGGACAGAAACGCGTTACTAAACTCGTATGTCCATTTCTTTTGAAGTCTCAAGGTTTTGTAATTTGGTCTCACAGAAACATTTTCTGCTGTATTTCAGACATATAGTTCTCATGGCATGGGGTATCGGGACCGAAACGCATTAGAAAACGAATATATCTGTTTTTTTGTGGTGGTCCACTGGATTTATTAACGGAGGCTGTGAGTGCGTGTCGGACCCCAAGCATAGATAAATAAAAATTACATTTCTCCGTTTTGGGAACAGTTCTTATTCTCAAAGCCTGAGTGAAAAGCGCATTAGAAACTATTTTTTTTTCTTTTTTTTCTGTTTTATATAGTAAACTAGATTTTTGTTTTTATAGAGGTTATGAGCAATCAATATACAAGGAAAACTTCACTGAAACAGTTTGATGCGTATTGGTCATATATTCTGGACTGATACAGGTTAGTTGCACTTGCAGTCACACAAATGCAGGACTGATAGGGTTAGCTGCACTTGCAGTCACACAAATGCAGGAATGATAGGGGTTAGCTGCACTTGCAGTCATAAATACTGTACTGATAGGGGTTAGCTGCACTTGCAGTCACACAAATGCAGGACTGATACGAGTTAGCTGCACTTGCAGTCACATAAATGCAGGACTGATACGGGTTAGCTGCACTTGCAGTCACACAAATGCAGGACTGATACGAGTTAGCTGCACTTTCGGTCACATAAATGCAGGACTGATACGGGTTAGCTGCACTTGCGATCACATAATTCAAGACTGATATGTGTTAGCTGCACTTGCAGTCACAATTCAGGGCTGATATGAGTTAGCTGCACTTGCAGTCACAATTCAGGACTGATGAGTTAGCTGCACTTGCAGTCACAAATGCAGGACTGATATGAGTTAGCTGCACTTGCAGTCACATAAGTGCAGGACTGATACGAGTTAGCTGCACTTGCAGTCACATAAATGCAGGACTGATACAGGTTAGCTGCACTTGCAGTTACATAATTCAGGACTGATACGGGTTAGCTGCACTTGCAGTCACATAAATGCAGGACTGATACGAGTTGGCTGCACTTGCAGTCACATAAATGCAGGACTGATACAGGTTAGCTGCACTTGCAGTTACATAATTCAGGACTGATGCGGGTTAGCTGCACTTGCAGTCACATAATTCAGGACTGATAGGGGTTTGCTGCACTTGCAGTTACATAATTCAGGACTGGTAGGGGTTAACTGCACTTGCAGTTACATAATTCAGGACTGATAGGGTTAGCTTCACTTGCAGTTACATAATTCAGGACTGATAGGGGTTAGCTGCACTTGCAGTTACATAATGCAGGACTGATAGGGGTTAGCTTCACTTGCAGTCACATAATTCAGGACTGATATGGGTTTGCTGCACTTGCAGTTACATAATTCAGGACTGATGCGGGTTAGCTGCACTTGCAGTCACATAATTTAGGACTGATAGGGGTTTGCTGCACTTGCAGTTACATAATTCAGGACTGATAGGGGTTTGCTGCACTTGCAGTTACATAATTCAGGACTGATAGGGGTTAGCTGCACTTGCAGTTACATAATTCAGGACTGATAGGGGTTAGCTTCACTTGCAGTTACATAATTCAGGACTGATAGGGGTTAGCTGCACTTGCAGTTACATAATGCAGGACTGAGAGGGGTTAGCTTCACTTGCAGTTACATAATTCAGGACTGATAGGGGTTAGCTTCACTAGTCACATAATTCAGGACTGATACGAGTTAGCTGCACTTGCAGTCACATATATTTTAGTTTTTCTCGTAACGAATTTTGGATATGAAACTCTTTTAGTTGTGTGTGTATAAACGCGATTCGCAGCTTTGAAAAAAAAATGCATTTCCGAAACGCGCTGTCGAAAGTCTTCTCATGTTTTGGTAGATTTTTTTTTTTTTATGGATGCATGGAGCTGATTTTCCTCCCACCCTATCCGGTTTGGCAGTGTTACTGTCCGCCCGCAGAGTGCGGCGATGATAAACCGGCTGATTGAGGAGGTTTTAGCTGTGTACCTGAAGCCTGGGCGGGCCGTGCTGGGCGTGTGACTGATTATTATTGTTATTATTATCATTAGACAGGTTTTGATCCTGCTGCTTTTCCGCCAAGCCTTATTAGGTGTTCCCCGTGTGTGTCAAGAAACGAGTTTCCGGTGCTAAGCCATGTGATGATTCTGTGCCGTCCTCGCCCTCTGCAGTCATTTACTGCCCCATTAATCCCATTATATATATATATATATATATATATATATATTAGTATATGTCCTGCCTGTAAGTTGGAACTTTTTTGTTTTTCTTAAAGGGCCCCCTCCAGCCTTCCATCACCAGTCGCCAGATCCCCTCCCTCCCTCCTCGCTTTCGGCTCGATGACTGATTAATTATCGTTAATAGTTTTCCGGTCGTCGTTTTATTGCTTTTTTTTTTTCCTGTCCGGACTCCTCGAGCAATTTATTAAGGCCCTAAATTTAGCCGCTTATTAAGTGGGAGTCGCCGTCTGATTGGCCACTTACCCGAGGCGTTAGTGCGGGACCTTTCTGAGATAACGAGACACGGGTCCATTAAGCAGCAATGATTCACCCTAAATAGAATGGGAATCGCTTAAATTGCAATGCCATAATAAACTTTAAAGGAGTAAGGTTGAGACTCAGAAGGGAAGGTGTCCCGGTTCCCATATTCCTTGGCTGTATATTGGGGGGTTGAAACAAAAGTCATACAATAATATTTCAATGAGTGGTGAAAAAACAATTAATCACCCCAAGATAGTTTGGCCCTGATGCCAATCAAGAGCAAAAGCTCCCAAGAATGCAAATCAAACAAGAAAGAAAGGAGCGTATACCATATCTCAAAAAAATATCTCAATCTTTATTACAATATTATAAAATGCCAACAATATAGGCCCATATAGACATAGAGGTGTGACGAGGATAAGCTGTCGGTAAGAGAGACAGCAACAGACTAGTGGATAGCCAGGGTATATTATGTAAACATGAGGTCATATGTATCAATATATATAAGAAGAGACCGATATAACAGATCTCCACATGTAAATTAATGACCACATTTAAGGTGCATAGTGCATATCACAAGTCTAGCTTACCCATATGTAAGGCTGAGTCCGTGCGTCTCCCAAGGACAGACCCCCTGACGCGCGTTTCGCGGCAGTGCTTTCTCAAAAGGGGACTCACCATGTCATAACCCCAGGGCTTTTTATATGTGGTAAAATCCAGATAATGTCGGTGTAATAGGGCGCACATGTTCCCAGCGTCACACGCCGCTGAAGGTACCTCCCTCTCCCCCGGCAGTCAATGCATCGCACGCATGCAGGCAAAAATCGCCTCATGACGTCATCAGTATGCGCGTAAAGCAGCTAAGACGGCCGTGGAGAGGGCGGGATCAGCGTGGAGCAGGGCGCATGCGCGCACCGCCGTAGCCATTATCAAGGAGACCATAGAGGAGGACATTTTTGGGAAGGTCATAACAAAAAAGGAAAAAAGAAAAATATATATAAGTGTACTGTGCATAGTGAAAGTAATCAAAATAAAGTGCACTAATACAGCTAATAATAATATTGTTAATTACATATAATAAAAATAATGATAATAAAGTGAATATGGGACCCCCAACAGATAACTAATAACATATAATAATATATACAAATAAAAAGGAAGTCATATCGAAACAGTGCATATAGTGTACATATAAATGACATAATAATAATTATAAAGATATATAATAAGCATATAGGACGATCTTTCATCCAAAAATGTAGACCAAAATGGATCCATTATTTTTCCTGAAGCACAGCATGCCTAGAAAAGTCTTCAGATTCAGTTAAGTGAAGAAAGACATGCCGAGGCGAATCTTCAATCCAAATAACAACGACATTGAATATACTAAAATAAGGAACTGAGAAAATGACATAATTAAAAAATTATAATTAAAAACGTGGTGGATAGATTCATAGTTAAATTTAACATAGGACAAACACTATGGCGGACTAGAAAGGGGTGTACAAGGCTTGAAAGGGACACCGGGGGATCATTTATAAGAATGGGGCAAATGTCAATTTTTCATTTAAGCCCTTGGGTGTTACTGTGTCTAAGGTGACAATCCACCTGCACTCACGTTGTGCCAAAATACGGGTAAGATTGCCACCTCTGACACCACCCCGGACTCTGTCGATGCCCCTTATTTTCAACCCGCTGGGATCAGAACCATGACATAGGCGGAAATGTCGCGGCAATGTTTTTAATATGGATATGTCTACAACATCCTTGGCAGCCAAGATATCCCGTACATGTTCGCGCGTCCTAATTTTCAACTCCCTAGATGTGAGACCCACATATATAAGGGAGCAGGGACAGGTGGCATAATATACCACATGTGTGGTATTACAAGAAATGTATTCACGAATTGTGAATTCCCTGCTTCCATCCGATTTCTTGAAGGTCCCACATCTGAGGATATTAGGACACGCGACACATGTACCACAGGGGAAACAACCCACCCGTGGGTTTTCTACCTTAAAGAATGATTGAGTTTTAGCCACATAATGGCTTTTAACTAGGTGGTCTCTTAAATTTCTCCCCCTCCGTTGTGTTAGGAGAGGACGTTGAGGTAAATTAGCTGCCAGGATATTGTCAGTGTGTAACACTGACCAATGTTTGTTCAAAATGTCACGGATCCGATCCCAGCGGCAATTAGATGTGGAGATAAATCGCAATTCGTTAGAGTTGGTGGTACTTTTTCTCCCTGAGGAAGTGAGTAATTCCTCCCTTCTGGTATTTTTGGCACGTCTATACCCTGCTTTAATGGAACGACCGCTGTATCCCCTCTCCCGGAAGCGTTCAGCAAGGACGACGGACTGTCGCTCAAAGCGGGCCATGGTAGAGCAGGTCCGCCTGTTTCTCAAGAATTGCCCAACTGGGATGGCCTTAATAACTGTGGAATTGTGTGCCGAGGAGGCATGTAGCAGAGAATTAACAGCCGTCTCCTTACGGTAGAGATCTGTCTCTATAGATCCATCCTCCGCAACACACAATGTAACATCCAAAAAATCAATACTCTTCGAATGGTATTTGAATGTAAATTTGAGATTAAATGAATTCACATTAAGGGACTGCATGAATGTTGAAAGGCTGGCCTCGTCACCTCTCCAAATCATCAGTACATCTTGGATGTAACGAAACCAGCCCACCACTGGGTCCGCGGCGTGTGCCTCGTCGCCACAGAAAATCTGCCTCTCCCAGTATCCTAAAAATAGATTTGCGTATGACGGGGCACACGCCGCGCCCATCGCAGTCCCCTGTATCTGCAAATAAAACCTATCCTTAAAAACAAAAAAATTTTTTGTTAATGCAAATTCCAACAAATCCAAAATAAATTCCAAAAAATGGCCATCCCAGTTGGCAGTCTCAAGAAAGAAGCGGACCGCTCTAAGACCATCACTATGTCGAATAGATGTGTATAGAGATTCAATATCGATGGTCACTAACAACATGTCCGCCTCAAGAGAGAGTCCGTCGACCTTGGTGAGAATGTCAGTAGTGTCTCTGACATAGGAGGGAAGCGTTTCAACCAGAGGTTTCAGGTGGTGGTCAATGAATTTACATAAATTCTCGCTTAAACCTCCTATGCCAGAGACAATCGGTCTTCCGGGAGGGTTCTGGGCATCCTTATGTACCTTAGGTAATAAATAAAAAGTAGGTACCTTGGGATGTTTCGGCAACAGGACGTCCAGAGCTTTTCTTGGAACAAGACCCAACTCATCAGCATTGTCCAGAATAAGTTTTAATTCTGAGGAAAAAGGTAGAGTTGGATTTTGAGGTAACACTTTATATGTTTGTTTGTCTCTGAGTTGGCGAAATGCCTCCTTCTCATATTTTTCGATTGGCCAGATCACCACGTTCCCCCCTTGTCTGCTGGTTTAATCACCACAGATTCAAGGGATCGTAGCTCATCAAGAGCACATCTTTGTGCTATCGTCATATTATCACCATAAATATTGCCAGATATCCTCCTCAGGTCCTCAGTAACCAGTTTACAAAAGATATCGACCTGAGGGCAAATTGACATGGGGGGGAACGTGAGTGATCGTGGCACAATCGAATGTGGTAGAATACCGATATTATTCGGTTGTTGTTCATTCAAAAGATCTTCTAGATCTATTAGGGCTTGTTGTTCATCACTGTTCATGGTAACATCACCATGATAGTGTAGTTTTCGGAGGACCATTTTACGACAAAATAGATGTAAGTCCTTAAGGGCTGTAAAAAAATCAAATCCACTATTGGGCACAAAATTGAGCCCCAATTTTAGTAAATCTAATTGTGTCTCAGACAAAATATGAGAAGATAAGTTAATTACCTGTAAGCCTGAATTTTTTGCTTTTCGCTCATATGTAGGAGAAGTCAGATGCCTTTTCTTGTTATAGCGACTTCTTGTACTTCTCATGGAGTTCACAATCCTGTTATTCTCCATCCCTGAATTTCTCGTCTGATCAGATCTGATGCTAGCATCATCAGCTGATGTCAAAGAAGATAACGACCCAGAGCGTGACTCAATTGTAGGGCGTGTCTTTTTGCCCCTATTTTTCCATCTATATACTCTATTTTCCAGAAAGTCTAAGTTGTCTCTCTGCAATTTTCTAGATTTGATGGTACAAATTTCTTGTTCCCATTTCGTGAGATCTTTTTCAAGATCGCTATTTAATTTTTCCAATGCATCATCAGTAAGCATATCTTTCAGGGAAATTTGTATAGTGTCAATCTCTTTTTCCAACTCCACCAATTCTCGTCACACCTCTATGTCTATATGGGCCTATATTGTTGGCATTTTATAATATTGTAATAAAGATTGAGATATTTTTTTGAGATATGGTATACGCTCCTTTCTTTCTTGTTTGAGATGTATATTGGGGGGGCGGTTTTTTCCTCTGGGAAGGAAGCCACAGTCAGGTGGGGCGCACCTCTCCCAGGACAGGTTAAAAAGCAAAACAAAACCTGCGCCAGTCAGGCAGCATTTCACTCGCTAATGAGCGTCTTCCAGTTTCTGGTTTTAAGAATTCTGAGGCTGCGGGGCAGATATTACCGTTCCTTTAATTACCGGGGCTTTTCTGGGGTTTTGGTAGGATCGCTAACATTTTTGGATAATTCCCTGTTTTATTCATTGAAAATAAGAAGATAATAATGAGATCACTGCAGGGGAATCGATGGGAAAATCTTTCAGTAAATGTTTAATTTAATAACAGCACTCCCGCAGGAGAAATGGGGTATTACACAATTTCCATATAGATAAATAGAATGTCTGTGAAATGCAGGGCAGGACTCACTCACCCCCCCCCCCATTTATTAACTTTAGGTTCATGCTCACAACTTTGATAATCTAAAGTGGTAATTGTTTTGTTAGGCACAGCATTCATCATAATTGAAGCACGTTTACACTTTTTTTTTTTTTAACATAAGATCATCTAATACAGCTTGGCTGCCCAGATTTGCCTCGGTGCATTCAAAATGAGTAACAAACCTTGATTGAACTCCAATTTTTTTAAAAAATTCTCCGGCCGTTTTGCGTACGCAGCTCCTATGCAGATCTAGGTGTCTCCATGGTATCAGACTACAAAGAAATCTTGTGTAGTCTGATCCGATCCTTCTTTATTCCGTCACTCAACTAGCTTGATTCAGCCACTGAAGCCAATCCAAGGCCTTTTTGATTGGAACCACCAGGTCACGTGGCTGGACGACGCGTGTCATGGTGTGAAGTCAGTCTGAGGCCTTTGAATGGCCTCATTGTGGGGGCTTGACTCGTATAGTGATTGGACTGACGCCACATGTATCGGACCCCCATGTGACCGCACGGAGCCAAGTTTATTAGGAGTGAGCAGAACTGCCAGACAAATTTGATGAAACCTGACCAAATTTTGCTTGTGTCCACTTTGAGGGAGAAGATATTGGCAGAGGAAGAAGAATGGAGAAAGGAGGGAGTTTGACTGAAAAACTTAATTAGGGATGCCCACTGAGCTCTGAGCCTGCAGCTCTACAGTGGGAGAGGGACTGGACATGTAGAAACACAAGGTAAAATATTAAGCGAAGAGTAATATTTTTGAGCAAGTGTTTCCATCGGGGATGCCCACTAAGCTGTGGATCTGAAGCTCCACAGTGAGATGGGGAGGAACATAAAGACAAGGTAGAGCATTAGTAGAAGGGAGGATAGTTAAGCAAGCATCTCCACAGGTGATGCCCACTAAGCTCTGAAACGGCAGCTCAACATTGGGAGAGAAAAGAGGACATATAGGAACACAAGGTAATATATTAGGCGAAGCTGAAGCTTCTCGGTGGGATGGGGAGGAACATAAAGACAAACACGGTAGAACATTAGCAGAAGGGAAGATAGGTGAGTGAGCAGCTCCACAGGTGATGCCCACTGAGCTCTTAACCTGCAGCTCTACATTAGGAGAGAAAAGAGGACATATAGGAACACAAGGTAAAATATTAGGCGAAGCTGAAGCTTCTCAGTGGGATGGGGAGGAACATAAAGACAAACACGGTAGAACATTAGCAGAAGGGAGGATAGGTGAGTGAGCAGCTCCACAGGTAATGCCCACTAAGCTCTGGACCTGCAGCTCTACATTAGAAGAGAAAAGAGGACATATAGGAACACAAGGTAAAATATTAGGCGAAGCTGAAGCTTCACAGTGGGATGGGGAGGAACATAGACAAACACGGTAAAACATTAGCAGAAGGGAGTATAGGTGACCCTGCAGCTCCAATGTGTGAGAGAGGAGATGCAGGCAGTCAAGGTAAAACAATGCAAGAAGGTAAAGGGTTTAAACGAGCAGCTTTATAGGGAAAACCCACTAAGCTCTAAACCTGCAGCTTCACAAGGTATAAGCAGGTCGTCTAGATCAAAAATGCCGAAATCACCTTGAAATAAATAGGAACCCATGTCATACTATAAACCTGCCACTCACAGCTGAGCATTTGTTACAATGTTTTAGTTTAGGCAATATTCTGACAGCTAGACTCATGAGCAGCCTAGATAATCTCTTCTGACATGACAGTTATGGGTTTTTATAAAATGAACAACCCCTTTGTGTGGCCTTGTTCTACTCCGAGGCTCCTTGTCTCCCGGCTCCGCGGTCCGTACACACAACAGAAGGTATTTGTCGAATGTGCGTACCGCGTCTCGGGTACTTTCCTGGAGTGTGCAGTATGTGAAGCTTGGGGTGATAGCTGCTCATCTACATTCTTACATCGAAGGCAGAGCCAGCAAAAAACATTTACCCCACATGTAGAAACGATTAGAATATTACTCTGAAAGTGTGGGGAAGTTAAACCCGCCACATCTCCAAATACACCCGCTATACTGCGGTTCATAATCACTCGATGTGTATTGTAAAATACCTTGATTTTCATTGGTATTGGGGGCAGTACTATAGTAGTTATATTCTTGTACATAGGGGCAGTATTATAGTAGTTATATTCTTGTACATAGGAGCAGTATTATAGTAGTTATATTCTTGTACATAGGGGCAGTATTATAGTAGTTATATTCTTGTACATAGTAGCAGTATTATAGTAGTTATATTCTTGTACATAGGAGCAGTATTATAGTAGTTATATTCTTGTACATAGGAGCAGTGTTATAGTAGTTATATTCTTGTATATAGGAGCAGTATTATAGTAGTTATATTCTTGTACATAGGAGCAGTGTTATAGTAGATATATTCTTGTATATAGGAGCAGTATTATAGTAGTTGTATTCTTGTATATAGGGGCAGTATTATAGTAGTTATATTCTTGTATATAGGAGCAGTATTATAGTAGTTATATTCTTGTACATAGGAGCAGTATTATAGTAGTTATATTCTTGTATATAGGAGCAGTATTATAGTAGTTATATTCTTGTACATAGGGGCAGTATTATAGTAGATATATTATTGTATATAGGAGCAGTATTATAGTAGTTATATTCTTGTACATAGGAGCAGTATTATAGTAGTTATATTCTTGTACATAGGGGCAATATTATAGTAGTTATATTCTAGTACATAGGGGCAGTATTATAGTAGTTATATTCTTGTACATAGGGTCAGCATTATAGTAGTTATATTCTTGTACATAGGAGCAGTATTATAGTAGTTATATTCTTGTACATAGGGGCAGTATTATAGTAGTTATATTCTTGTACATAGGGGCAGTATTATAGTAGTTATATTCTTGTACATAGGGGCAGTATTATAGTAGTTATATTCTTGTACATAGCAGTATTATAGTAGTTATATTCTTGTATATAGCAGTATTATAGTAGTTATATTCTTGTATATAGGGGCGGTATTATAGTAGCTATATTGTACATATCGGCAGTATATATTAGTGCGGTCTTGTGTATAGGGGCGGTATTATAGTAGCTATATTGTACATATCGGCAGTATATATTAGTGCGGTCTTGTGTATAGGGGCGGTATTATAGTAGCTATATTGTACATACAGGCAGTATATATTAGTGCGGTCTTGTGTATAGGGGCGGTAGATCTGGCACCTGTCGTACATCCCACATATCTGTAGAGACATTTACAGAATTTGCTGTTCCTTCAGTGACTGTTTCTCGGAGCTGGAGGTGACGCTTTGTTGCCCTCCTTCTCGGTATTGTTGGTGCAGGTTACTTTGTGATGGCCTCTGGGCTTAAAAAGTGTCAACCAGTTTCGTTATTCAGTCATTAGCTCAGAGCAGTTAACTCTTCCATGTTCACACTTTTAATAAAGCATCATTAGTAGTTACAGTTTTGGGGAGTTGCCCTTTAAGCTGAGTTCTGCTCTTGGGGACAAGGATTTCTTCATTCCTCCCATTATTTGCAGTGAGATTTTCTCATGGAGTCGGCTCAAGATCACCTTGGAAATAATTCTCACCTGGCAGAAAGCCTGCGCCGGAGAGAAGGCTGCCACATACCGCACTGACAATGAGGGATCAGAGGAGCGGAGGAACTGGTTCATCTACCGTGAGCCTGAGCTGTCCTGCTCCGGGGCGAGCGCAGCGTGCCTGTGTGTGTGGGGTGTACAGGGCACAGTGACTGCACCAGCAGAATAGTGAGTGCAGCTCTGGAGTATAATACAGGATGTAACTCAGGATCAGTAATGTATGTATGTACACACTGAATGCACCAGCAGAATAGTGAGTGCAGCTCTGGAGTATAATACAGGAGGTAACTCAGGATCAGTAATGTAATGTATGTACATAGTGACTGCACCAGCAGAATAGTGAGTGCAGCTCTGGAGTATAATACAGGATGTAACTCAGGATCAGTAATGTAATGTATGTACACAGTGACTGCACCAGCAGAATAGTGAGTGCAGCTCTGGAGTATAATACAGGATGTAACTCAGGATCAGTAATGTAATGTATGTACACAGTGACTACACCAGCAGAATAGTGAGAGCAGCTCTAGAGTATAATACAGGATGTAACTCAGGATCAGTAATGTATGTACACAGTGACTGCACCAGCAGAATAGTGAGTGCAGCTCTGGGGTATAATACAGGATGTAACTCAGGATCAGTAATGTATGTACATAGTGACTGCACCAGCAGAATAGTGAGTGCAGCTCTGGAGTATAATACAGGATGTAACTCAGGATCAGTAATGTAATGTATGTACACAGTGACTGCACCAGCAGAATAGTGAGTGCAGCTCTGGAGTATAATACAGGAGGTAACTCAGGATCAGTAATGTATGTACACAGTGACTGCACCAGCAGAATAGTGAGTGCAGCTCTGGAGTATAATACAGGATGTAACTCAGGATCAGTAATGTAATGTATGTACACAGTGACTGCACCAGCAGAATAGTGAGTGCAGCTCTGGAGTATAATACAGGAGGTAACTCAGGATCAGTAATGTAATGTATGTACACAGTGACTGCACCAGCAGAATAGTGAGTGCAGCTCTGGGATATAATACAGGATGTAACTCAGGATCAGTAATGTAATGTTAGTACATAGTGACTGCACCAGCAGAATAGTGAGTGCAGCTCTGGAGTATAATACAGGATGTAACTCAGGATCAGTAATGTAATGTATGTACACAGTGACTGCACCAGCAGAATAGTGAGTGCAGCTCTGGAGTATAATACAGGATGTAACTCAGGATCAGTAATGTAATGTATGTACACAGTGACTGCACCAGCAGAATAGTGAGTGCAGCTCTGGAGTATAATACAGGAGGTAGCTCAGGATCAGTAATGTATGTACACAGTGACTGCACCAGCAGAATAGTGAGTGCAGCTCTGGAGTATAATACAGGATGTAACTCAGGATCAGTAATGTAATGTATGTACACAGTGACTGCACCAGCAGAATAGTGAGTGCAGCTCTGGAGTATAATACAGGATGTAACTCAGGATCAGTAATGTAATGTATGTACACAGTGACTGCACCAGCAGAATAGTGAGTGCAGCTCTGGAGTATAATACAGGATGTAACTCAGGATCAGTAATGTAATGTATGTGCACAGTGACTGCACCAGCAGAATAGTGAGTGCAGCTCTGGAGTATAATACAGGATGTAACTCAGGATCAGTAATGTAATGTATGTACACAGTGACTGCACCAGCAGAATAGTGAGTGCAGCTCTGGGGTATAATACAGTAGGTAACTCAGGATCAGTAATGTAATGTATGTACACAGTGACTGCACCAGCAGAATAGTGAGTGCAGCTCTGGAGTATAATACAGGATGTAACTCAGGATCAGTAATGTAATGTATGTACACAGTGACTGCACCAGCAGAATAGTGAGTGCAGCTCTGGAGTATAATATAGGATGTAACTCAGGATCAGTAATGTAATGTATGTACACAGTGACTGCACCAGCAGAATAGTGAGTGCAGCTCTGGAGTATAATACAGGAGGTAACTCAGGATCAGTAATGTAATGTATGTACACAGTGACTGCACCAGCAGAATAGTGAGTGCAGCTCTGGAGTATAATACAGGATGTAACTCAGGATCAGTAATGTAATGTATGTACACAGTGACTGCACCAGCAGAATAGTGAGTGCAGCTCTGGAGTATAATACAGGATGTAACTCAGGATCAGTAATGTAATGTATGTACACAGTGACTGCACCAGCAGAATAGTGAGTGCAGCTCTGGAGTATAATACAGGATGTAACTCAGGATCAGTAATGTAATGTATGTACACAGTGACTGCACCAGCAGAATAGTGAGTGCAGCTCTGGAGTATAATACAGGATGTAACTCAGGATCATTAATGTAATGTATGTACACAGTGACTGCACCAGCAGAATAGTAAGTGCAGCTCTGGGGTATAATACAGGATGTAACTCAGGATCAGTAATGTAATGTATGTACACAGTGACTGCACCAGCAGAATAGTGAGTGCAGCTCTGGAGTATAATACAGGAGGTAACTCAGGATCAGTAATGTAATGTATGTACACAGTGACTGCACCAGCAGAATAGTGAGTGCAGCTCTGGAGTATAATATAGGAGGTAACTCAGGATCAGTAATGTAATATATGTACACAGTGACTGCACCAGCAGAATAATGAGTGCAGCTCTGGAGTATAATACAGGATGTAACTCAGGATCAGTAATGTAATGTATGAACACAGTGACTGCACCAGCAGAATAGTGAGTGCAGCTATGGAGTATAATACAGGAGGTAACTCAGGATCAGTAATGTAATGTATGTACACAGTGACTGCACCAGCAGAATAGTGAGCGCAGCTCTGGAGTATAATACAGGATGTAACTCAGGATCAGTAATGTAATGTATGTACACAGTGACTGCACCAGCAGAATAGTGAGTGCAGCTCTGGAGTATAATACAGGATGTAACTCAGGATCAGTAATGTAATGTATGTACACAGTGACTGCACCAGCAGAATAGTGAGTGCAGCTCTGGAGTATAATACAGGAGGTAACTCAGGATCAGTAATGTAATGTATGTACACAGTGACTGCACCAGCAGAATAGTGAGCGCAGCTCTGGAGTATAATACAGGATGTAACTCAGGATCAGTAATGTATGTACACAGTGACTGCACCAGCAGAATAGTGAGTGCAGCTCTGGAGTATAATACAGGATGTAACTCAGGATCAGTAATGTAATGTATGTACACAGTGACTGCACCAGCAGAATAGTGAGTGCAGCTCTGGACCATCCCACAGGAAGGGGCGGAGCTTGCCGTGCGGTCTGACTGTGGTGCCTGTGTGTGCTGCTCAGGAAGGGAGGTTTTTCCATCCAGGACTTTTTGTCTGCCTCCTTCCCAGGAAAGAAGGCTCATCTTGGGACTGGCCTCCGGGGCAGGGCCCCCGGCTCCCACCTCCCGGTCCAAGCCGGCGGGGGGTGGGAGGACTCCCAATCCGGCTAGGATAAACAAAATCTGGCAAAGGATCCAGCATGAGGACCCGCAGTACCCCAGAGGCCATGGCCGCAGCGGCTCCTTCCCCCGGAGGTAGGCCGAGTACGAGCAGGGGTGCTGCAGCGGGGCCCCTAAAGTGGGGCACCAAGATGGCGAAAGAGACCACCGTGGTCTATGGTTCCCGCGTCCATTCGCACCTCTGTGAGTATGAGGACGCCTCAAGAAAGCTAAGATCCCTCTGGGGGAGTTGAGGGTAGCTAAGGAGAGGTCCAACAGGGCCTCCGGCAATAAGAAGGCCGAGCTATCCGCCGCGGTCAGAAAAATCCAGAGAGCCATAGAAGACCTGGCAACCCGGAGGTGCGAGATCCTGGCCGGCAGCGGGCCCTTCCGTGAAAAGCTGGAAAATGATGACCGGTTCAGACCATGACCGGAGGGGCTCCTGAGGGGCCACGGAGCCTCAGCCAGGCGGTGGAGGAGGAGGAAGAGGAATGCGAGGAGGAGGTCGTGCCCTACCCACCGCCTGGTGGCCTGGTAAGAGATCTCCAGGCGTCGCACAGCGGGATAGCCCCCGAGCAAGTGGCTCTCCCGCCAGATTCTGGCTCTTCAGAGGGCAGCGAGTGCGAGGGGGAGGATGAGGATGGTGGTAGTAGTAGCAGTGAGGGGGGCTGCCTCGTCATGCAGCAGATCCGGCAGATCGAGTCCCCGGTCCGGTTTAACCAGCTGCGGTTCGGGGATGAGATCTGCGATGACGAGGCAACCAGGAGGGGGATGAAGAGAAAAGCTAAGAAGAAGGTAAAAAAAACAGCTGTTGTCCAGAAGTTTGTGTATGTCCCCCTCTCTGGGGCCCCCCGGTCCCGCTGTGCGGCACCCGCTACCCACCCCGGCTCGGGCTCTGTTGTGGGTCCGCAGCAAGGGAGCGGGGAGATTACAGGCCATGACACGCAGGGCGCCGCCTCTGTTTGTGGTAATGGAGGGGGTAGTGACGTGTCTGATATGGAGCATGGTGTGGAGGGCGGCCCAGTGGTGGGCAAGAGAGTGGCAGCCGGGACCGCATCTCCGGCGGTGAGCGCTGTGGTGTCTGGGTCCCCCACTTACGGATCCGTTACTGGATCACTTCTGGGGACCCAGGCACCCAGTAAAGTGAAGGGGGCGGGGCCTGCGGCTCCGGCAGAGCCGGCTCATAAGAAACAACTGGTGCGGTCAGCTCCCCTGGCGGGGTCTGCGGTAAAGTCTGGGCTGGGGGCCCCGCCGCCGGTTAATGCTAAGGGGGAGTGGCCTAGCCTGGGGCCGGCCGCCGGAGTCGCTGTGCCCAAGCTGTTTGTGGCCCAGGGTGTGGTGGTTGGGGGCGCTGTGCCCCGGGGGACTGGTACCGCCGGGGGGGCCCCTGGGGTGGTCCCGGCTCCGGGTCGGCTCCGGGGGTCCCGCTGCGGCCGGTCTCGGGGGGTGTGGCCTCCTCGGCACCCGCCGCCCATGTGGGTGCAGCTTCTGACCTCTGTGCTGTGAAGCTGGAGGCTGGGGGCGTGGCTTCCCAGCAAAAGGAAAAAAAAATGGTAAAGATCAGCAGTGAAGCAGAGACTGCAGCAGACAGCAGCAAGGGTGCATGCCTGGCCGGGTCCCCTGAGTCTGGGGGCTTACCTGCAGTGGGGGCGCCGGCGAGGAGCCAGGATGGAGCTGGAGGCAGGACTGCTCCTGGCTTGGTCTCTGCCAGTGGGAGAGAAGGCAGCTCTGTGGAGGCAGTGCTGCTGAAGCCCAATGGCAGCACAGGTCTTAAAGGGCCAGCAGCACGGTGTGGACAGAACCCCCCGGCAGGGAAGATGCCACCAGTAGGTGGCGGTAGCAGTGTGGAAATGGTAAAATCTGTAAGTTCCCAAAAAGTGAGGCAAAATATTGACCCCAGTGTGCATGTGAGTGAGAGTGGGGTGACTGATGGCGTGGATGAGGAGGGTGTGGGTATGGAAGTGTCTGCGGTTGAGGATGCGGGTGGCAGTGTGTCTAAAGTGGCAAGTGTGAATGGGGTGTCTGAGGGTACTGGAAGGAGGGGGGAGGGGGCCAGTCCATCTGCCCCCCCAGCCGCCGGTCCTCTGAGTTATTCGGGGGTGGTGGCTGGAGCCTCAGGGTCTGGTCAAGGGGTTTCCTCGCCTCTGGACCTCAGGGATGGCGTCTTGCGGCGCCGTTTCCTGGAGGCCCTCAAAAAGGGAGAACGGACGATCAATGTAGAGGGCAGAGAGGTGGACTTGGCCTTTTGGCTGGATAGATACGGCCTGGCTGCCTTCCAAGATAAAAGGGAGGGGGAAACGGTTTGGTCCCTCCCGACAGCCGGGCAGGGGGTAGCCAGGCGGAATGTGGTCCGTCTTCGGTGGAGGGGCAGTGAAGCGTGCCCGCCAAGAGCGAGGGTTGTGGAGCTCCTTCTGAAGATGGACTTCAGGGCGACGGACATCTTTGCCCTGATTCATCCGTTTGGCACCTCCTTCTTCGATGTCAGTTTTGTTCGGCCAGAGGGCCTAGAGCTTTTCTGGTCGAATTTCGAACTGGCAAAGGGGGAGCCCGGCTGGCGAGACTTTGCCGTACAGGCGGTGTCTCGCCAAAATAGTGTAAAGAGGGTGACCGTTTTGACAAGTAACGAGTCACTCTCTGGGGTCGACATCATGACGTGGCTTTCCTGTTATGGGGAAGTCACGGATGTCCCTAAGAAAAATAGGGATGAGTTTGGCATTTGGTCAGGGGGCTGGACCTTCATGGTAAAGTTGAAGGTTTCAGGAGGTACGGTCACCCACATCCCCTCCTCAGCATTTCTGGGAAGGGACAGAATCCAGATCTTCTACCAGGGGCAACCGAAGGTCTGCCACAGGTGCGGTGATCCCCGCCACTTCAGCGCAGGCTGCAAGGTGCAGAAGTGTGCCTTGTGTGGCGGGGTAGGTCATCTTGCCGCGGCCTGTGGTGACATTAGGTGTCACCTGTGTGGTGACCTAGGTCACCCGTATAGCCGCTGCCCCCGCTCCTTTTCCAGCACCATCTCTGGCCCAGCGGGGGGGAGCCGTGGGGGGTTCCCCGGTGGTGCGACCTCTGCTGGGGCTGGGGGTGGAGGCGTGAGGGGAGCTGAGGGGTCAGTGAGGAAAGGCGAGGCTGGTACATCTGCCCACCAGTGGCAACAGGTGAGGTACCGTAAGGGCAGGGGGCAGGATAAGCCTCAGGCAACTGGGGTGATGACTGCCCCCACCCTGGAGGCGGCAGCCGAAGCCTCTGAGGCCCTGGGGGAGAAGGCGGTGAGCGAGGAGATCCGGAGGATGGAGAGGGAGGGTTTGGCTGCTTCTGATAACTCTTCCCAGTATGAAAGTGTGGATGAAGAGGTGGTGGAGCAGCCTAAAAAAACGGGTGACAATCGTACCGGCGGAAGAAGAAGAACAAGGCTAAAAAATCTAATGCCCCCCCTCTGACCGCTAGGGTGCCTACGGAAGGGCTCACCGGCTCACCTCTGATCCCCCTCTCCAATTGGTTCCAAGCCCTCGATGACTCTGCTGTGTCGGAGGTCGGGGGTGAGGGGCCGGATGCAACATCTGGGGTGCCTTCAGGGAGTGGCGAGGTCCGTCCTCCGGGGGATTCACACTCCTCTGGCGGGGGGACTACCTCGGGGTCCAGGGGCGAGGAATCTAGTGCTGGGAAGGAGGTGTCCACTGCTGCTAAGGAGGATATGGACACCTCGGTGTCTTTAAAGAGGAGGGGTGAGTCGGGTTCCTCCTCAGAGGGGGAGAGGAAATCTGGGGGTACGGTTAAAAAACAGGCCGTCTAACTCAATCACCCATGATGGCGGAACCTACCCCGTTGACTCTGGCGTCGATTAATGTCGCCAGCATAAAGTCGGATACGGCTAGATTTATGGCCTTTGATTTTTTTCACCCGGGTTGAGGCTGATGTTTTATTTTTGCAGGAGACCAGACTAACGGACCTGGGTCCATCCATAAAGCAAAGAGGGAATGGAGGAGTGGGCCCTCATACTGGTCTCTTGCGGCCGAGCCGTATAGCGGGGTAGCGGTCCTTTTTAAGACCGCGGAGGTGGAATGCAGACGGGTGATCGAGGTAGAAATGGGGAGATGTTTGGTCCTTGACGTCTTCATGAGGGGACAGGAGCTTCGGCTCATCAATATCTATGGCCCGCAATCTAAGTGGGACCGTAAATGTCTCTTCCTGAGGATCAAGCCCTATCTTTTTACGAGCCGGCAGGTGGTCTTCGGTGGGGATTTTAATGCTTAAACCAGACTCCGTGATAGGGGAGGCCCCGGAGACCGGCTGACTTATGATAGCGTAGCCTTGAATAGCATAGTAAGCGAAGCTCGCCTGGTGGATGTCCACATCCGGCACACTCCAGGTCACGAGGGTTTCACCTTTTATAGGGGAAGCAGTAGGTCTAGGATAGATAGGTTTTTTTTAAAGGAGGAAGCCGTCTCTTCTGCAGTGTCCGCTGTTGAGGTGGAGTTCTCCGATCACTGTTTAATTTTCTTTACTTTGAATGTTACAGAGACTCCCCGGATGGGGAGAGGCCTATGGAAGCTGAATTCGTCCCTTCTGGAAGAAGCGGAAGTAAGACAGTCCTTTGAGGAATTTCTTCAGAGCCAGGTACCTCTCTTGGGTCTTTGTAGCAGTAAGTCTGAGTGGTGGGAGATCTTCAAAAGAAGGGTCGCAAGGTTCTTCCGTCAGCTCTCGAGCCTCAGGGGCCTGAACAGGTACCGCCTGTATCGGCAGCTGGGGAGGAAACTCGAGCAGCTCGTCTCGACTGGAGGGGACCGAGAGGAAATCTCCAGGGTGAAGACCTTGCTCAAGGGTGCCAGTACGATAGGCACACATCCTTGGTTTTTGAGAGGGATTTCGGGAGGTACCGCTCGCCCGACCCTTACAGAAACTGCAGGTTGTCAGTGAATTGTAAGATGGTGACAGGACTGATCGACAGTACGGGTCCCTGAACAGATCCAAATCAGGGATCCTGGAGGTGGTCAGATCCTTCTACTCGCATCTCTTGGGGAGGAGGGATCCTGATCGGGATGAGATGTCGGCTTTCCTGGCTGAAACCATCCCTGAGCCGGGGAATGACCCCTCTCTTCATGTTTTGGCAGAAGCAATCAGGGAAGAGGAAGTGAGACGGGCGATTGATGGGCTACGGCCCAAAAAGTCGCCCGGTCCGGATGGCTTAACATCCGAGTTCTACAAGACTTTTCGGGACTCTTTGGTCCCCCTCTTGACTGAGGTGTTTAATGAGTGCCTCTCCTCGGACACTCTGCCCAGTTCAATGAGGAAGTCAGCCCTGATTATCCTGTCAAAGGGTAAAGACTCGTCCCGTATTGAGAATTGGCGTCCCATAGCGCTTCTCAATACGGACCGAAAGGTTCTGGCAAAGGTGCTTTTTAATCGGTTGGTGAAGTTTGCACCCCGGCTCCTTTCGGGGGCCCAGCACTGCTCTGTTCCAGGCCGCAGTACATTTAGTGCTGTGCTCGGTGTCCGAGAGGCAGTGGAGCAGGGCAGGGCAGGTCACTGAAAGGGGTACTTGCTGTCCTTAGACCAGGCAAAGGCCTTTGACCGGGTTAACCATGAGTACCTCTGGTCCGTTCTTCTGAGGTACGGTCTGCCTGGGAGGTTTGTTGATTGGTTGAGAGTTTATACAATGGGGCAGAGACTTTTCCGCTAGTGAACGGTTGGGTCGGACACCCTTTTGAGGTGAGGTCTGGTGTCCGCCAGGGCTGTCCTCTGAGCCCACTGTTATACGTGTTCGCGATCGACCCCCTTTTAAGGAGGGTGGAGCGCGGACCATTGGTGGGAGTCGGGATGGACCGGGCGGTGCCGGAGGCCGCCTTGAGGGTAGTGGAGTACGCTGACGACGTTTCCCTTTTTGTATCCTCGAGAGAGGAGGCGGATTGGTGATGTCTGAGGTTGAACGCTACTCGGTGGCATCCGGGTCCATGATCAACCGGGACAAGTGTGAGAGTCTCTGGCTGGGAGGGGGAGATCCAAGTTTTGATCTCCCGGACACCCTTCCAGGGCCTCAGGCCACAGCAAAAATATTAGGCATCAGTTTCGGCCCGGGGGACTATGCCAAGCAAAACTGGGAGGGCAGACTTAAGATTGCCGCCCAGAAGGTGGATCAGTGGAAGGGTTGGTCCTTGACCCTAAGGGAAAGGGTTAGTCTTGCCAAGGGCTATTTGCTTCCTTTGCTAATATATCTGGGCAGCGTCTGCATCTTGCCAGAGCCTCTTTGGACACGGGTCTACAGCCTGTTTTTCCAATTATTATGGGGAAATAGGCTGAACCTAATCAAGAGAGAGGTCACGTACCGCACGAGGAGACTAGGAGGGTTGGGTATGGTCAACCCAGTGGTGTTTCTAGTAAACACCTTTCTTAAGGCAAACATCGCCAACCTCTGGTCAGAGAGGGCTCCTCCGTGGGTATTCTCCTGTAGGGGGTGGTTTCGGCCTTTCTTCCAGGAATGGGAGACAGGTGGGCAGGTGAAGGACCTTCGTACACCTCATGGGCATCTTCCGGCTTACGTTACCCCGGTTCTGAAGGTGATCCTCGGTGGGGTCTGGGAGTGTGGGAGATCAGGATCATGTCGAGAAGGTTTCTTGACAATAGGGTCCTGTTGACCCACTTTCAGAAGCCCCTGGCGCTCAGGGATTGCCCAAGCCGGGATCTGGAGGTGGGGCTCGGGTTATTGAACTCTAAGCGGATCCCCTTGAAGTTTTGGGACTTGGCTTGGCGCTGCTTCCATGGGAAGCTGTATGTGAGGGACAACCTGAAGTACAGGAGCTCTGATGACCGGGATTGTCCCCGCGAGGAGTGTGGTGGCATGCTTGAAAGCATGGAGCACTTCCTGCTTCGGTGTCCCTTTAATACAGAGGTCTACAGCAGGGTGGGTGCTTCCATTGGCTGGCCCAGGCTGGCAAGCCTCTCCTATGCGGAGTGGGCCTATGGGGCATTCAGGTCCCTTGGTGGCCGAGATCGGGGCACTGTTTTCTTAGTTAGTTTAGTAACTAGGTTCTGCACGTGGAATGCACGGTGTCTAGTGTCTACTCAGCGGAAAGTCCCCCCAGGGAAGAGGTGATTAGGAACATCCTGGGTGACCTGGCAAAAGTGCGCTCCCTGGAGTTTGAGAGGCTGGGTGCAGGGAGGGCCTCTCTCCTATGGAGGGGTTTCTCCTTTAATGTGCCCTAGGGTGAGTTAGGTTCTGTGTGCCTGTGATAGGGCTGTTAGTATTTTTTATCCTTTTATCTTTATTTTGTAGGGTCAGATAGATGTGTAGGGACAGGGAGGGACAGATATGGAAAGTCTTTAGGGACAGGTAGTTAGTATTAGGTTGGTAGTGAGGGTCAGTGAGGGACAGGTAGGGGCAGGTAGGGAGAGGTTGGTAGGGCTATAGGGACAGGATTTTCTCTTTTGTGTTGTTAGGGAGGGTCAGGGTGATGTGCGGTAGATTAGGGTGAGAGCCTCTATGGTCTCCAGTTCCTGGTGGTGGGCTGTAACCCTCACTCATAGATTTTTGTTTTGGAATTGGTAACCTGGGTATAGGGCTTGCAAGCATTGAACTTGGGCCTGTTCTTTGGTCATGGTTAAGGTGTGTAGTGGTTATTATTGATAGGTGTTATTATTGATATATGTTATTATAAGGTTGTGTATATATACTGTATATATATGTTGTATGTGTACTATAATTCTTGTAGGGGGATTTAGTTTAGGTGGGGTAGGGGGTTTCTTGGGGGGAGGGGGGAGGGTTTTTGGAGAATGGACGTCCGGCGGGATGCCAAGAAGATTTGCTGTGTAAGAAAGGCCACAAACTTTCGTGGGACCTGGTGTGATAGGCCACAAACTTTCGTGGGACCTTTGGGGGAATGGTGGTGGTTTAGTTTAGGAAAAATAATAAAAAAAAATAATAATAAAAAAAAAAAAAAAAATATGTATATACGAGGTATAGTATGTGTGTATATATATGTATATGAAGATTGTATCATTAATTTTGGCCAGGTGGCCTATTTACTTTCTTTAGGGCAGTTGGCTGAATTTTGTTTTTTTTTTCTAGAGGTGAATGCATGGGTATGAGTGTATGAGGGAAAAAAAAAAGGATATAGGTTGAGGTCTCTTCCCTTGCCGGGGTGTTAATGAAATGGAGAAACATTTTGTTTCTATATATATGTTGGATATTGGACTTTTGGGATTTATGGATAATGTTTTTGTTATTGAGTTTGTCTGTAAGTTTAGTTTTGTATTTTTTTTATAATAAAAGAGATACAGGATGTAACTCAGGATCAGTAATGCAATGTATGTACACAGTAACTGCACCAGCAGAATAGTGAGCGCAGCTCTGGAGTGTAATACAGGATGTAACTCAGGATCAGTAATGTAATGTATGTACACAGTGACTGCACCAGCAGAATAGTGAGTGCAACTCTGGAGTGTAATACAGGATGTAACTCAGGATCAGTAATGTAATGTATGTACACAGTGACTGCACCAGCAGAATAGTGAGTGCAGCTCTGGAGTATAATACAGGATGTAACTCAGGATCAGTAATGTAATGTATGTACACAGTGACTGCACCAACAGAATAGTGAGTGCAGCTATGGAGTATAATATAGGAGGTAACTCAGGATCAGTAATGTATGTACACAGTGACTGCACCAGCAGAATAGTGAGTGCAGCTCTGGAGTATAATACAGGAGGTAACTCAGGATCAGTAATGTAATGTATGTACACAATGACTGCACCAGCAGAATAGTGAGTGCAGCTATGGAGTATAATACAGGATGTAACTCAGGATCAGTAATGTAATGTATGTACACAGTGACTGCACCAGCAGAATAGTGAGTGCAGCTCTGGAGTATAATACAGGAGGTAACTCAGGATCAGTAATGTAATGTATGTACACAGTGACTGCACCAGCAGAATAGTGAGTGCAGCTCTGGAGTATAATACAGGAGGTAACTCAGGATCAGTAATGTAATGTATGTACACAGTGACTGCACCAGCAGAATAGTGAGTGCAGCTATGGAGTATAATACAGGATGTAACTCAGGATCATTAATGTAATGTATGTACACAGTGACTGCACCAGCAGAATAGTGAGTGCAGCTCTGGAGTACAATACAGGATGTAACTCAGGATCAGTAATGTAATTTATGTACACAGTGACTGCACCAGCAGAATAGTGAGTGCAGCTCTAGGGTATAATACAGGATGTAACTGAGGATCAGTAATGTAATGTATGTACACAGTGACTGCACCAGCAGAATAGTGAGTGCAGCTCTAGGGTAAAATACAGGATGTAACTCAGGATCAGTAATGTATGTACACAGTGACTGCACCAGCAGAATAGTGAGTGCAGCTCTAGGGTATAATACAGGATGTAACTCAGGATCAGTAATGTATGTACACAGTGACTGCACCAGCAGAATAGTGAATGCAGCTCTGGGGTATAATACAGGATGTAACACAGGATCAGTAATGTAATGTACACAGTGACTGCACCAGCAGAATAGTGAGTGCAGCTCTGGAGTATAATACAGGATGTAACTCAGGATCAGTAATGTAATGTATGTACACAGTGACTGCACCAGCAGAATAGTGAGTGCAGCTCTGGAGTATAATACAGGATGTAACTCAGGATAAGTAATGTAATGTATGTACACAGTGACTGCACCAGCAGAAAAAGTGAGTGCAGCTCTGGAGTATAATACAGGATGTAACTCAGGATCAGTAATGTATGTACACAGTGACTGCACCAGCAGAATAGTGAGTGCAGCTCTGGAGTATAATACAGGATGTAACTCAGGATCAGTAATGTAATATATGTACAAAGTGACTGCACCAGCAGAATAGTGAGTGCAGCTCTGGAGTATAATACAGGATGTAACTCAGGATCAGTAATGTAATGTATGTACACAGTGACTGCACCAGCAGAATAGTGAGTGTAGCTCTGGAGTATAATACAGGATGTAAAATCAGGATCAGTAATGTAATGTATGTACACAGTGACTGCACCAGCAGAAAGTGAGTGCAGCTCTGGAGTATAATACAGGAGGTAAACTCAGGATCAGTAATGTATGTACACAGTGACTGCACCAGCAGAATAGTGAGTGCAGCTATGGAGTATAATACAGATGTAACTCAGGATCAGTAATGTAATGTATGTACACAGTGACTGCACCAGCAGAATAGTGAGTGCAGCTCTGGGGTATAATACAGGATGTAACTCAGGATCAGTAATGTAATGTATGTACACAGTGACTGCACCAGCAGAATAGTGAGTGCAGCTCTGGAGTATAATACAGGATGTAACTCAGGATCAGTAATGTAATGTATGTACACAGTGACTGCACCAGCAGAATAGTGAGTGCAGCTCTGGAGTATAATACAGGAGGTAACTCAGGATCAGTAATGTAATGTATGTACACAGTGACTGCACCAGCAGAATAGTGAGTGCAGCATATGGAGTATAATACAGGATGTTAACTCAGGATCAGTATGTAATGTATGTACACAGTGACTGCACCAGCAGAATAGTGAGTGCAGCTCTGGGGTATAATACAGGAGGTAACTCAGGATCAGTAATGTAATGTATGTACACAGTGACTGCACCAGCAGAATAGTGAGTGCAGCTAGTAGTATAATACAGGATGTAACTCAGGATCA
>JARQOD010000003.1:0-66529 GCA_033576555.1 Oophaga sylvatica | reverse complement strand
GTGAGTGCAGCATGGGATATAATACAGAGGTAACTCAGGATCAGTAATGTAAATGTGTGTACACATGACTGCACCAGCAGAATAGTGAGTGCAGCTCTGGAGTATAATACAGGATGTAACTCAGGATCAGTGATGTAATGTATGTACACAGTGACTGCACCAGCAGAATAGTGAGTGCAGCTCTGGAGTATAATACAGGATGTAACTCAGGATCAGTAATGTAATGTATGTACACAGTGACTGCACCAGCAGAATAGTGAGTGCAGCTCTGGAGTATAATACAGGAGGTAACTCAGGATCAGTAATGTATGTACACAGTGACTGCACCAGCAGAATAGTGAGTGCAGCAATGGGGTATAATACAGGATGTAACTCAGGATCAGTAATGTAAAGTTGTACACACTGACTGCACCAGCAGAATAGTGAGTGCAGCTCTGGGGTATAATACAGGATGTAACTCAGGATTGTAATGTATGTTACACAGTGACTGCACCAGCAGAATAGTGAGTGCAGCTCTGGAGTATAATACAGGAGGTAACTCAGGATCAGTAATGTAATGTGTGTACACAGTGACTGCACCAGCAGAATAGTGAGTGCAGCTCTGGAATATAATACAGGATGTAACTCAGGATCAGTGATTAATGTATGTACACAGTGACTGCACCAGCAGAATAGTGAGTGCAGCTCTGGAGTATAATACAGGATGTAACTCAGGATAGTAATGTAATGTATGTACACAGTGACTGCACCAGCAGAATAGTGAGTGCAGCTCTGGAGTATAATACAGGATGTAACTCAGGATCAGTAATGTAATGTATGCACACAGTGACTGCACCAGCAGAATAGTGAGTGCAGCTCTGGAGTATAATACAGGATGTAACTCAGGATCAGTAATGTAATGTATGTACACAGTGACTGCACCAGCAGAATAGTGAGTGCAGCTCTGGAGTATAATACAGGAGTTCACTCAGGATCAGTAATGTAATGTATGTACACAGTGACTGCACCAGCAGAATAGTGAGCGCAGCTCTGTGGTATAATACAGGATGTTGCTCAGGATCAGTAATGTATGTACACAGTGACTGCACCAGCAGAATAGTGAGTGCAGCTCTGGGTGTAATACTGGATGTAACTCAGGATCAGGAATGTATGTACACAGTGACTGCACCAGCCGAATAGTGAGTGCAGCTCTGGATTATAATACAAGAGGTAACTCAGGATCAGTAATGTAATGTGTGTACACAGTGACTGCACCAGCAGAATAGTGAGTGCAGCTCTGGAGTATAATACAGGATGTAACTCAGGATCAGTGATGTAATGTATGTACACAGTGACTGCACCAGCAGAATAGTGAGTGCAGCTCTGGAGTATAATACAGGAGGTAACTCAGGATCAGTAATGTAATATATGTACACAGTGACTGCACCAGCAGAATAGTGAGTGCAGCTCTGGAGTATAATACAGGAGGTAACTCAGGATCAGTAATGTATGTACACAGTGACTGCACCAGCAGAATAGTGAGTGCAGCAATGGGGTATAATACAGGATGTAACTCAGGATCAGTAATGTAAAGTGTGTACACACTGACTGCACCAGCAGAATAGTGAGTGCAGCTCTGGGGTATAATACAGGATGTAACTCAGGATATGTAATGTATGTACACAGTGACTGCACCAGCAGAATAGTGAGTGCAGCTCTGGAGTATAATACAGGAGGTAACTCAGGATCAGTAATGTAATGTGTGTACACAGTGACTGCACCAGCAGAATAGTGAGTGCAGCTCTGGAGTATAATACAGGATGTAACTCAGGATCAGTGATGTAATGTATGTACACAGTGACTGCACCAGCAGAATAGTGAGTGCAGCTCTGGAGTATAATACAGGAGGTAACTCAGGATCAGTAATGTATGTACACAGTGACTGCACCAGCAGAATAGTGAGTGCAGCAATGGAGTATAATACAGGATGTAACTCAGGATCAGTAATGTAAAGTGTGTACACACTGACTGCACCAGCAGAATAGTGAGTGCAGCTCTGGGGTATAATACAGGATGTAACTCAGGATATGTAATGTATGTACACAGTGACTGCACCAGCAGAATAGTGAGTGCAGCTCTGGAGTATAATACAGGATGTAACTCAGGATCAGTGATGTAATGTAGGTACACAGTGACTGCACCAGCAGAATAGTGAGTGCAGCTCTGGAGTATAATACAGGAGGTAACTCAGGATTAGTAATGTAATGTATGTACACAGTGACTGCACCAGCAGAATAGTGAGTGCAGCTCTGGAGTATAATACAGGATGTAACTCAGGATCAGTAATGTATGTACACAGTGACTGCACCAGCAGAATAGTGAGTGCAGCAATGGGGTATAATACAGGATGTAACTCAGGATCAGTAATGTAAAGTGTGTACACACTGACTGCACCAGCAGAATAGTGAGTGCAGCTCTGGGGTATAATACAGGATGTAACTCAGGATATGTAATGTATGTACACAGTGACTGCACCAGCAGAATAGTGAGTGCAGCTCTGGAGTATAATACAGGATGTAACTCAGGATCAGTGATGTAATGTATGTACACAGTGACTGCACCAGCAGAATAGTGAGTGCAGCTCTGGAGTATAATACAGAAGGTAACTCAGGATCAGTAATGTATGTACACAGTGACAGCACCAGCAGAATAGTGAGTGCAGCAATGGGGTATAATACAGGATGTAACTCAGGATCAGTAATGTAAAGTATGTACACAGTGACTGCACCAGCAGAATAGTGAGTGCAGCTCTGGGGTATAATACAGGATGTAACTCAGGATCTGTAATGTAATGTATGTACACAGTGACAGCACCAGCAGAATAGTGAGTGCAGCTCTGGAGTATAATACAGGATGTAACTCAGGATCAGTGATGTAATGTATGTACACAGTGACTGCTCCAGCAGAATAGTGAGTGCAGCTCTGGAGTATAATACAGGAGGTAACTCAGGATCAGTAATGTATGTACACAGTGACTGCACCAGCAGAATAGTGAGTGCAGCAATGGGGTATAATACAGGATGTAACTCAGGATCAGTAATGTAAAGTGTGTACACACTGACTGCACCAGCAGAATAGTGAGTGCAGCTCTGGGGTATAATACAGGATGTAACTCAGGATATGTAATGTATGTACACAGTGACTGCACCAGCAGAATAGTGAGTGCAGCTCTGGAGTATAATACAGGATGTAACTCAGGATCAGTGATGTAATGTATGTACACAGTGACTGCACCAGCAGAATAGTGAGTGCAGCTCTGGAGTATAATACAGAAGGTAACTCAGGATCAGTAATGTATGTACACAGTGACAGCACCAGCAGAATAGTGAGTGCAGCAATGGGGTATAATACAGGATGTAACTCAGGATCAGTAATGTAAAGTATGTACACAGTGACTGCACCAGCAGAATAGTAAGTGCAGCTCTGGGGTATAATACAGGATGTAACTCAGGATCTGTAATGTAATGTATGTACACAGTGACTGCACCAGCAGAATAGTGAGTGCAGCTCTGGAGTATAATACAGGAGGTAACTCAGGATATGTAATGTAATGTATGTACACAGTGACTGCACCAGCAGAATAGTGAGTGCAGCTGTGGAGTATAATACAGGAGGTAACTCAGGATCAGTAATGTAATGTATGTACACAGTGACTGCACCAGCAGAATAGTGAGTGCAGCTCTGGGGTATAATACAGGATGTAACTCAGGATCAGTAATGTACAGTCATGGCCAAAAGTTTTGAGAATGACACAAATATTAATTTTTACAAAGTCTACTGCTTCACTTTTTCTAATGGCAATTTGCATATACTCCAGAATGTTATAAAGAGTGATCAGCTTAACAGCAATTACTTGCAAAGTCAATATTTGGCTAGAAAATGAACTTTATCCCCCAACCTTTCAACATCAGTGCAGCCCTGCCTTAAAAGGACCAGCTAACCTCTTTTCAGTGATTGCTCCATTAACACAGGTGTGGGTGTTGATGAGGACATGGCTGGAGATCAATCTGTCATGATTAAGTAAGAATGACACCACTGGACACTTTAAAAGGAGGCTGGTGCTTGGCATCATTGTTTCTCTTCTGTTAACCATGGTGATCTCTAAAGAAACACGTGCAGTCATCATTGCAATAAACAAAAATGGCCTAACAGGGAAGAGTATCGCAGCTAGAAAGATTGCACCTCAGTCAACAATCTATCGCATCATCAAGAACTTCAAGGAGAGAGGTTCCATTGTTGCCGAAAAGGCTTCAGGGCGCCCAAGAAAGACCAGCAAGCACCAGGACCGTCTCTTAAAAGTGTTTCAGCTGCGGGATCGGTCTACCAGCAGTGCAGAGCTTGCTCAGGAATGGCAGCAGGCAGGTGTGAGTGCATCTGCACGCACTGTGAGGCGGAGACTCTTGGAGCATGGCCTGGTCTCAAGGAGGGCAGCAAAGAAGCCACTTCTCTCCAGAAAAAACATCATGGACAGACTGATATTCTGCAAAAGGTACAGGCAGTGGACTGCTGAGGACTGGGGTAAAGTTATTTTCTCTGATGAATCCCCTTTTCGATTGTTTGGGACATCAGGAAAACGCCTCATTCGGAGAAGACAAGGTGAGCGCTACCACCAGTCTTGTCTCATGCCAACTGTTAAGCATCCTGAAACCATTCATGTGTGGGGTTGCTTCTCAGCCAAGGGAATCGGCTCTCTCACAGTCTTGCCTAAAAACACAGCCATGAATAAAGAATGGTACTAGAATGTCCTCCAAGAGCAACTTCTCCCAACCCTCCAAGAGCAGTTTGGCGATCAACAATGCCTTTTCCAGCATGATGGAGCACCTTGCCATAAAGCAAAGGTGATAACTAAATGGCTCAGGGAACAAAACATAGAGATTTTGGGTCCATGGCCTGGAAACTCCCCAGATCTTAATCCCATTGAGAACTTGTGGTCAATCATCAAGAGACGGGTGGACAAACAAAAACCTAAAAATTCTGACAAAATGAAAGCATTGATTGTGCAAGAATGGACTGCTATCAGTCAGGATTTGGTCCAGAAGTTGATTGAGAGCATGCCAGGGAGAATTGCAGAGGTCCTGAAGAAGAAGGGTCAACACTGCAAATATTGACTTGCTGCATTAACTCATTCTGTCAATATAAGCTTTTGTTACTCATATGTTTGCAATTATATTTCTGTCTGTGATAAAAACATCTGTCAAAAACACACAAAAACCAGAGGGCAGCAGATCATGTGAAAATATAATACTTGTGTCATTCTCAAAACTTTTGGCCATGACTGTAATGTATGTACACAGTGACTGCACCAGCAGAATAGTGAGTGCAGCTCTGGAGTATAATACAGGAGGTAACTCAGGATCAGTAATGTAATGTATGTACACAGTGACTGCACCAGCAGAATAGTGAGTGCAGCTCTGGAGTATAATACAGGATGTAACTCAGGATCAGTAATGTATGTACACAGTGACTGCACCAGCAGAATAGTGAGTGCAGCAATGGGGTATAATACAGGATGTAACTCAGGATCAGTAATGTAAAGTGTGTACACACTGACTGCACCAGCAGAATAGTGAGTGCAGCTCTGGGGTATAATACAGGATGTAACTCAGGATATGTAATGTATGTACACAGTGACTGCACCAGCAGAATAGTGAGTGCAGCTCTGGAGTATAATACAGGATGTAACTCAGGATCAGTGATGTAATGTATGTACACAGTGACTGCACCAGCAGAATAGTGAGTGCAGCTCTGGAGTATAATACAGGAGGTAACTCAGGATCAGTAATGTATGTACACAGTGACAGCACCAGCAGAATAGTGAGTGCAGCAATGGGGTATAATACAGGATGTAACTCAGGATCAGTAATGTAAAGTATGTACACAGTGACTGCACCAGCAGAATAGTGAGTGCAGCTCTGGGGTATAATACAGGATGTAACTCAGGATCTGTAATGTAATGTATGTACACAGTGACTGAACCAGCAGAATAGTGAGTACAGCTCTGGAGTATAATACAGGAGGTAACTCAGGATCAGTAATGTATGTACACAGTGACAGCACCAGCAGAATAGTGAGTGCAGCTCTGGAGTATAATACAGGATGTAACTCAGGATCAGTGATGTAATGTATGTACACAGTGACTGCTCCAGCAGAATAGTGAGTGCAGCTCTGGAGTATAATACAGGAGGTAACTCAGGATCAGTAATGTATGTACACAGTGACTGCACCAGCAGAATAGTGAGTGCAGCAATGGGGTATAATACAGGATGTAACTCAGGATCAGTAATGTAAAGTGTGTACACACTGACTGCACCAGCAGAATAGTGAGTGCAGCTCTGGGGTATAATACAGGATGTAACTCAGGATATGTAATGTATGTACACAGTGACTGCACCAGCAGAATAGTGAGTGCAGCTCTGGAGTATAATACAGGATGTAACTCAGGATCAGTGATGTAATGTATGTACACAGTGACTGCACCAGCAGAATAGTGAGTGCAGCTCTGGAGTATAATACAGAAGGTAATTCAGGATCAGTAATGTATGTACACAGTGACAGCACCAGCAGAATAGTGAGTGCAGCAATGGGGTATAATACAGGATGTAACTCAGGATCAGTAATGTAAAGTATGTACACAGTGACTGCACCAGCAGAATAGTGAGTGCAGCTCTGGGGTATAATACAGGATGTAACTCAGGATCTGTAATGTAATGTATGTACACAGTGACTGCACCAGCAGAATAGTGAGTGCAGCTCTGGAGTATAATACAGGAGGTAACTCAGGATATGTAATGTAATGTATGTACACAGTGACTGCACCAGCAGAATAGTGAGTGCAGCTGTGGAGTATAATACAGGAGGTAACTCAGGATCAGTAATGTAATGTATGTACACAGTGACTGCACCAGCAGAATAGTGAGTGCAGCTCTGGGGTATAATACAGGATGTAACTCAGGATCAGTAATGTACAGTCATGGCCAAAAGTTTTGAGAATGACACAAATATTAATTTTTACAAAGTCTACTGCTTCACTTTTTCTAATGGCAATTTGCATATACTCCAGAATGTTATAAAGAGTGATCAGCTTAACAGCAATTACTTGCAAAGTCAATATTTGGCTAGAAAATGAACTTTATCCCCCAACCTTTCAACATCAGTGCAGCCCTGCCTTAAAAGGAGCAGCTAACCTCTTTTCAGTGATTGCTCCATTAACACAGGTGTGGGTGTTGATGAGGACATGGCTGGAGATCAATCTGTCATGATTAAGTAAGAATGACACCACTGGACACTTTAAAAGGAGGCTGGTGCTTGGCATCATTGTTTCTCTTCTGTTAACCATGGTTATCTCTAAAGAAACACGTGCAGTCATCATTGCAATAAACAAAAATGGCCTAACAGGGAAGAGTATCGCAGCTAGAAAGATTGCACCTCAGTCAACAATCTATCGCATCATCAAGAACTTCAAGGAGAGAGGTTCCATTGTTGCCGAAAAGGCTTCAGGGCGCCCAAGAAAGACCAGCAAGCACCAGGACCGTCTCTTAAAAGTGTTTCAGCTGCGGGATCGGTCTACCAGCAGTGCAGAGCTTGCTCAGGAATGGCAGCAGGCAGGTGTGAGTGCATCTGCACGCACTGTGAGGCGGAGACTCTTGGAGCATGGCCTGGTCTCAAGGAGGGCAGCAAAGAAGCCACTTCTCTCCAGAAAAAACATCATGGACAGACTGATATTCTGCAAAAGGTACAGGCAGTGGACTGCTGAGGACTGGGGTAAAGTTATTTTCTCTGATGAATCCCCTTTTCGATTGTTTGGGACATCAGGAAAACGCCTCATTCGGAGAAGACAAGGTGAGCGCTACCACCAGTCTTGTCTCATGCCAACTGTTAAGCATCCTGAAACCATTCATGTGTGGGGTTGCTTCTCAGCCAAGGGAATCGGCTCTCTCACAGTCTTGCCTAAAAACACAGCCATGAATAAAGAATGGTACTAGAATGTCCTCCAAGAGCAACTTCTCCCAACCCTCCAAGAGCAGTTTGGCGATCAACAATGCCTTTTCCAGCATGATGGAGCACCTTGCCATAAAGCAAAGGTGATAACTAAATGGCTCAGGGAACAAAACATAGAGATTTTGGGTCCATGGCCTGGAAACTCCCCAGATCTTAATCCCATTGAGAACTTGTGGTCAATCATCAAGAGACGGGTGGACAAACAAAAACCTAAAAATTCTGACAAAATGAAAGCATTGATTGTGCAAGAATGGACTGCTATCAGTCAGGATTTGGTCCAGAAGTTGATTGAGAGCATGCCAGGGAGAATTGCAGAGGTCCTGAAGAAGAAGGGTCAACACTGCAAATATTGACTTGCTGCATTAACTCATTCTGTCAATATAAGCTTTTGTTACTCATATGTTTGCAATTATATTTCTGTCTGTGATAAAAACATCTGTCAAAAACACACAAAAACCAGAGGGCAGCAGATCATGTGAAAATATAATACTTGTGTCATTCTCAAAACTTTTGGCCATGACTGTAATGTATGTACACAGTGACTGCACCAGCAGAATAGTGAGTGCAGCTCTGGAGTATAATACAGGAGGTAACTCAGGATCAGTAATGTAATGTATGTACACAGTGACTGCACCAGCAGAATAGTGAGTGCAGCTCTGGAGTATAATACAGGATGTAACTCAGGATCAGTAATGTATGTACACAGTGACTGCACCAGCAGAATAGTGAGTGCAGCTCTGGAGTATAATACAGGATGTAACTCAGGATCAGTAATGTATGTACACAGTGACTGCACCAGCAGAATAGTGAGTGCAGCTCTGGAGTATAATACAGGAGGTAACTCAGGATCAGTAATGTATGTACACAGTGACTGCACCAGCAGAATAGTGAGTGCAGCTCTGGGGTATAATACAGGATGTAACTCAGGATCAGTAATGTAATGTATGTACACAGTGACTGCACCAGCAGAATAGTGAGTGCAGCTCTGGGGTATAATACAGGATGTAACTCAGGATCAGTAATGTAATGTATGTACACAGTGACTGCACCAGCAGAATAGTGAGTGCAGCTCTGGAGTATAATACAGGTTATAACTCAGGATCAGTAATGTATGTACACAGTGACTGCACCAGCAGAATAGTGAGTGCAGCTCTGGAGTATAATACAGGAGGTAACTCAGGATCAGTAATGTATGTACACAGTGACTGCACCAGCAGAATAGTGAGTGCAGCTCTGGGGTATAATACAGGATGTAACTCAGGATCAGTAATGTAATGTATGTACACAGTGATTGCACCAGCAGAATAGTGAGTGCAGCTCTGTAGTATAATACAGGAGGTAACTCAGGATCAGCAATGTAATGTATGTACACAGTGACTGCACCAGCAGAATAGTGAGTGCAGCTCTGGGGTATAATACAGGAGGTAACTCAGGATCAGTAATGTAATGTATGTACACAGTGACTGCACCAGCAGAATAGTGAGTGCAGCTCTGGGGTATAATACAGGAGGTAACTCAGGATCAGTAATGTAATGTATGTACACAGTGACTGCACCAGCAGAATAGTGAGTGCAGCTCTGGAGTATAATACAGGATGTAACTCAGGAGCAGTAATGTATTTACACAGTGACTGCACCAGCAGAACAGTGAGTGCAGCTCTGGGGTATAATACAGGAGGTAACTCAGGATCAGTAATGTAATGTATGTACACAGTGACTGCACCAGCAGAATAGTGAGTGCAGCTCTGGGGTATAATACAGGAGGTAACTCAGGATCAGTAATGTAATGTATGTACACAGTGACTGCACCAGCAGAATAGTGAGTGCAGCTCTGGGGTATAATACAGGAGGTAACTCAGGATCAGTAATGTAATGTATGTACACAGTGACTGCACCAGCAGAATAGTGAGTGCAGCTCTGGGGTATAATACAGGAGGTAACTCAGGATCAGTAATGTAATGTATGTACACAGTGACTGCACCAGCAGAATAGTGAGTGCAGCTCTGGAGTATAATACAGGATGTAACTCAGGAGCAGTAATGTATTTACACAGTGACTGCACCAGCAGAACAGTGAGTGCAGCTCTGGGGTATTATACTGGTGGTAGTACATGCAGCTGGTGCACCCTCTCCCGTTTGTCGCTGTCGTTCTGTACTGTATGTGGGGTGGCGGCCTCCTCCTGTGAGTATTTGGCCCTGCATAGATGTATAACCGGCTGGATGGATGATGAGTGAGTGGTATGACGATCTTCCCATCAGACGCTTTGTCCTCTCTGCATCTATCAGTAAATATCTATACTTTTTGGTTCTAGTGTCTACTCTTCCATTAACCCCTGACGTTCTTACTGACTGTGAACACTCGGTGAATCATTGGACATTTTAGGGCCCTCTTTTCATCCCGATGCAACCTGGATACTTCACTCCCCTCTGACCCGCAGCTTGTTTTCACAGGGTCAACATGAATTTAGATTCTTTACAAGTTTTTAAGTCCAAAAAAATGTATTGCCTCTCGTTAGTGTGTCTTCTGGTACTGATCGGAGTAGCCCCTTCTTCTTCTTCACCTTTTCATATTGCTGATGTGCCCCTCTGTTTTTGGCCCCAGCTTTAGATGCTACCGAGCTAAGTCTTCATACATTGGCTCAAAAGTAGACAAAGATTGGCAGAAAAGCTCTGTCATTAGCTTGCAAGCATCCATAAGGTCAAATGAACCTATCATTGGCTCACAAAGGGCACAATGTCAGTTCGCTAGGACTCATAGTTGGCTTCAGAACCCATCGATGGCTCACAGGCACCCAACGTTGGCTTAAAAGAATACATTGAGAGCTTGTAAACACATGTCAAGAGAACCCATCGTTAGATCACCAACTTATCGTTGGCTCAAGGAAGCCCATCGTTAGATCACGAACCCATCGTTGGCTCAAGGGAACACATCGTTCGTTTCACAATCACCTAACATTAGCCCCAGAGAACCCATCGTTAGGTCTCAAGCAGCTGTTGGCTCCCAAGAACCCATCATTAGCTCACAAACATCCTATGGTCGCTGAAGAAAACCCATCTTTAGCTCGTAAGCACTGAAAGTTAGCTTAAGGGAACCTATTGTTGGCTCTCAAGCATCTGTTAGCACTAGAGAACCTACAATTGGTTCGCTAGTGCTCAATGTTAGCTTGAGAACCCATTGATGGCTTGCAAGCACCGAACTTTAGCTTAAAAGAATGCATTGAGAGCTCGTAAACAATTGTTAGCTCAAGAGAACCTATTGTTTACTTCCAAGCACCCAACGTTAGGTCAAGAGAACCCATGGTTATCTCATAAGCACCCAGTGTTTCCTATTAAACCCATCGTTGGCTTTAAAGCACTCAACATTAGCCAGAGAGAACCCGTCGTTGCTTCAGAAGCAGCCGTTGGCTGTAGAGAACCCATTGTTGTCTCGCAAGCATCCAATGTTAGCTGAAGAGAACCCATCATTAGCTCGCAAGCACCCAACGTTATCTCAAAGGAACCCATCTTTAGATCAGAAGCATATAACTCTATCATAACCAGCTATTAGCTCAAGGGAACCCATTGTTAACTCACCAGCACCTCTACGTTAGCCCCAGAGAACGCATCGTTAGATCACAAACCACCGTTGTGTTCCCTTGAACCAACGATGGGTTCTCTAGAGCCATCATTAGTTCGCAAGCTCCTAACATTAGCCCAGATAACCCATTGTTAGATCACAAGCCGCCGTTGGCTCAGTAGAATCCATTGTTAACTTGCCAGCACCTCTATGTTAGCCCCAGAGAACCCATTGTTAGATTACAAGCTGCCATTGGCTCTAGAGAACCCATTGTTGGTTCAAGGGAACCCATTGTTAACTCGCCAGCACCCATATGTTAGCCCCACAGAACCGATTGTTGGATCACAAGCCGCCATTGGCTCTAGAGAACCCATCGTTGGCTCACAGCACTCCACGTTGGCTCAAGGGAACCCATCGTTAGTTTGCAAGAACCTAACATAAGCTCCAGAGAACCCATCGTTATGTCACAAGCCGCAGTTAGCTTGCAACCACACAATGTTAGCTCATAGAACCTATTGTTAGGGCGCAAACTCCCAACCTAATTTCCAGATGACCCATCGTTAGCTTGCAAGCTCCCAATCTTAGCTCCAGAGGACCCATCGTTAGTTTTCAAGCATTTGTTGGCTCCACAGAACCCATTGTTAGCTTGCCAGCACTCGTTGTCTCACAAGCACCACGTTCCTAGGTTGACCCTTTCATCTACGGCGGGTTTGTGTGGCCGCTCGCTCCTGTTGTGCGCTCAGCACGTGTCGTCCATTTTTAAAGCTGCGTGAACGTCGATACGTAATGGTGGCTTTTACTGGTACCACTGTTGTGTCCTTATCGCCAGACCTTTCCCAGCCGCGGGTGGTGCCCTTGATTTTCTCCATTGCTGACGGTGCAGCCATGTTTCTTCTGACACCAGGAACCAGTTGGGCGGCTCGCGGTGTGTATGGGGGCATTGTTCTGCTGCCCGCAGTCCGCGCCACCGCAGAACCTTGCCTGGGAACGAGGCTTTCAGTTACGAGGCTTCAGTTGTGCCCACAGGCTACACATTACTGCGGGCCGTGAGCTGCGCGCTGCGAGGACACAGCTCTGTGCTGAGGCTCCATCATTCATCACACACACCTGCCAAGAGGAAGCCCCGGGGCGCTGCCTGCAGAGCCCACAAGTGCGCCCATTGTGTGCAGCCGCTCAGGACGGCCGTGCTGGAATTTACAAGTTAATCCTGAATAGTCAGTGGAGACAAAAAAGCCTCACACCGCTGCATTGTTCTGCACAATGGCGCGCAGCGACGGCCGCCGCATATGTGCCGTCTCCACGCACAACAGGGAGCGCCGACAGCTGCAGGCACCTGTGTCACCGGCAGGCACCCAGCTCCGAGATGGGAGCACCCCATGTAATGGCAGCCTTGTAGGTTGTCAGCTCTGACTTATCCGCCGCGTATTTCCTGCTGACCCCATTGGCCGTTTTCTATGTAGATGGGGGGGGCGCCAATCACCACAGACTGTGTGCCCCCTGAGATAAGTCGTGGACCACCAACTGTCAGTGTGGTGGTTTCATGTCTGTATGCATAAAATGGAGAGGAGCCACGTATGTAAAAGAGGGAGGGGAGCCGCGTACGTAAAAGGGAGGGAGTGGAGCCGCGTACGTAAAAGAGAGGGAGGGGAGCCGCGTACGTAAAAGGGAGGGAGTGGAGCCGCGTACGTAAAAGAGAGGGAGGGGAGCCGCGTACGTAAAAGAGGTAGGAGAGCCAAGTACGTAAAAGGGAGGGGAGCCGCGTACGTAAAAGAGAGGGAGGGGAGCCGCGTACGTAAAAGAGGGAGGGGAGCGAGCCACGTACGTAGAAGGGAGGGAGGGGAGCCGCGTACGTAAAAGGGAGGGAGTGGAGCCGCGTACGTCAAAGAGAGGGAGGGGAGCCACGTACGTAAAAGGGAGGGGTATGGAGCCGCGTACGTAAAAGGGAGGGAGTGGAGCCGCGTACGTAAAAGAGAGGGGGATGGGAGCCGCGTACGTAAAAGAGGGAGGGGAGCCACATACGTAAAAGGGAGGGAGGGGAGCCACGTACGTAAAGGGAGGGAGGGGAGCCGCGTACATAAAAGGGAGGGAAGGGAGCCGCGTACGTAAAAGGGAGGGAGGGGAGCCGCGTACGTAAAAGGGAGGGAGGGGAGCCGCTTACGTAAAAGGGAGGGAAGGTAGCCACGTACGTAAAAGGGAGGGGAGCCGCGTACGTATGAGGGAGGGCAGCCGCGTACGTAAAAGGGAGGGGAGCCGCGTACGTAAAAGGGAGGGAAGCCGCATATGTAAAAGAGAGGGAGGGGAGCCGCGTACATACAAGGGAGGGAGGGGAGGTAGCTGCGTACGTAAAAGGGAGGGAGAGGAGCGTGTACGTAAATCGAGGGAGGAGAGCCGCGTACGTAAAAGGGAAGGAGGGGAGCCACGTACATAAAAAGGAGAGCCGATAAAAAAAAAGGAGAGGGGAGCCGTGTAGGCAAAAGGGAGGGGAGACGCGTACATGAGACTGAGGGAGGGGAGCCGTATATATAAAATGGAGGGAGGGGAGCCGCGTACATGAAACGGAAGGAGGGGAGCTGCGTGCATGAAACGGGGGGAGTGGATTCAACACCGGACCCCTCTCCCTTTGTAGCTATTGTTGGGGTCTCGGCGCCGGACCCCTCTTCCTTTGTAGCGATTGTCGGGGTCCCGGCGCCAGACCCATCTCCCTTTGAAGTGATTGTTGGGGTCCCGGCACCTGACCCCTCTCCCTTTGTAGCGATTGTTGGGGTCCCGGCACCTGACCCCTCTCCCTTTGTAGCGATTGTTGGGGTCCCAGCACTTGACCCCTCTCCCTTTTATAGCGATTGTTGGGGTCCCGGCACCTGACCCCTCTCCCTTTGTAGTGATTGTTGGGGTTTTCGGACCGCTCACCTATTTTTGTCTCTTCTCCCTTGTTGACCCCGGTCGTCTCCTCCGCAGTCGTCCCCGTCATATTGAAGGCCTTGGTGTACGACGAGAAGAGAGGCGCCTGCAGCGTGGGCTCCAACGTCCGGGACGCCGCCTGCTACGTGTGCTGGGCCTTCGCTCGCGCCTACGACCCCCTGGAGATGAAACCGTTTGTGAACCGCATTGCAAAGTAAGTGTCCCCACCTTTATCATCTCCGTTACCTGGCGCACCTGTGTCCCTATGACAAACCTTCTTGCTTTTTGTTTTGAGTCACAGTTCTTGGTGATTTGAGTCTGTAGGACCCCTGTAGCTGTAGAGGTGTCAGGACCTGTGCATGGATGAAGAGTTGGAAGGGTTGTCATGGGGCACCGGACACCCTATACCAGTACTGTTTGCTGTAATATTTGGTATAAGAGGGGCACTGCCTGTCTAACTAACCCCCAGCTACCTGAGAACAGGGGTGCATCCCCCATATGCAGTATCTATACTAGGATACATGGGGGTCCGGATTGATGAGCCCCCACTACGAGGCTCCATGGTACGGCACTGGCTCCTCGTGTCTGACGTCCTCTTGATCTACAGCCGGATTAGAGGCTGTGAATCACCGGCGAGGCTTAGAGGCCATACACAGCGTCAGCATTCCCAGGGTGTTCCGCCACTCCCTGCATCGGGCTTTACTTTGACATGTACGGCGATGGCGGCTCCGGAGGAGTCATGTACGGAGAAGGTGGCACGGGGGAGCCATGTACGGAGATGGCGGAGCCACGTATGGAGACTGCGTCACGGGAGGAGCCACATATGGAGACGGTGGCACGGGAGGAGCCATGTACAGAGATGGTGGCACAGAAGAGCCAGGTACGGAGACGGCGGCACGGAGGAGCCATGTACGGAGAAGGTGGCATAGGGGAGCCATGTACGGAGAAGGTGGCACAGAGGAGCCATGTACGGAGAAGGTGGCACAGAGGAGCCATGTACGGAGAAGCTGGCACAGAGGAGCCTTGTACGGAGAAGGTGGCACAGAGGAGCCATGTACGGAGAAGGTGGCACAGAGGAGCCATGTACGGCGAAGGTGGCACAGAGGAGCCATGTACGGAGAAGGTGGCACAGAGGAGCCATGTACGGAGAAGGTGGCACAGAGGAGCCATGTACGGAGAAGGTGGCACAGAGGAGCCATGTACGGAGAAGGTGGCACGGAGGAGCCATGTACGGAGAAGGTGGCACGGAGGAGCCATGTACGGAGAAGGTGGCACGGAGGAGCCATGTACGGAGAAGGTGGCACGGAGGAGCCATGTACGGAGACGGCGGCACGGAGGAGCCATGTACGGAGAAAGTGGCACAGAGGAGCCATGTACGGAGAAGGTGGCACAGAGGAGCCATGTACAGAGAAGGTGGCACAGAGGAGCCATGTACGGAGAAGGTGGCACAGAGGAGTCATGTACGGAGACGGTGGCACAGAGGAGCCCTGTACGGAGAAGGTGGCACAGGGGAGCCACTTAAGGAGACGGCGGCACAGAGGAGCCATGTACGGAGAAGGCGGCACGGAGGAGCCATGTACGGAGAAGGTGGCACAGAGGAGCCATGTACAGAGACAGCGGAGCCACGAATGGAGATGGCGGCACGGGAGAAGCCACGTACGGAGACTGGCATGTTGGAGCCATGTATGGAGAAGGTGTCAAGGAGGAGCCATGTACGGAGATGGCAGAGCCAAGCACGGAGACAACGGCACAGAGGAGCCACTTACAGACACAGAGGAAGCATGTGTGGAGACGGCGGCATGGGAGGAGCCATGTACGGGTATGGCAGTGCCGGAGGAGTCGCATACGGAGACGGCGGCACAGGCTGAGCCATTTACGGAGACAGCAGAAGCCACGTACGGAGACGGCAGCACAGAGGAAGCATGTATGGAGACGGTGGCTCCGGAGGAGTCATGTGCGGAGACGGGAGAGGTCACTGGCACAATACTGGGCGATCATCGGTCTCTGCGTGGAGGCTCGGAGGACCCGGCGGTTTGATCTTACAACTGAATATTACACTGGACAATAAGAGGCGATAATGGATCCGATCAGAGGAGGCTGAATCCTGGCATGAGCGCTCATGGGAAAATCTGTAGTGTCTGCTCTCGGGGAAGACTCAGGGGAGGAGCTAGAGGCAGACCGAGAATAAGAGGAGGAGCTAGAGACAGTCTGGAAGGAGGAGCTAAAGGCAGACACAGGGAGGAGGAGCTAGAGGGAGATGTGTAGGTAGGAGCTACAGGTAGACCAAGACAGGGAGGAGGAGACAGGCTGGGAGGAGGAGCTAGAGGCAGCCCAAGACTGGGAGGAGGGGCTAGAGGCAGCCCAAGACAGGGAGGAGGGACTAGAGGTAGACACAGGGAGGAGGAGCTAGAGGCAGACACAGGGAGGAGGAGCTAGAGGCAGACACAGGGAGGAGGAGCTAGAGGCAGACACAGGGAGGAGGAGCTAGAGGCAGACACGGGGAGGAGGAGCTAGAGGCAGACACGGGGAGGAGGAGCTAGAGGCAGACACGGGGAGGAGGAGCTAGAGGCAGACACAGGGAGGAGGAGCTAGAGGCAGACACAGGGAGGAGGAGCTAGAGGCAGACACAGGGAGGAGGAGCTAGAGGGAGATGTGAAGGAGGAGCTAGAGGCAGCCAGAGACGTGTAGGAGCAGCTAGAGGCAGACTGAGACAGGGAGGATCAGCTAGGGGCAGGCAGACACAGGGAGAAGCAACTAGAGGCAGACTGAGACAGGGAGGAGGGGCTAGAGGCAGACCGAGACGGAGGAGAAGCTAGAGGCAGACCGAGAAAGGGAGGAGAAGCTAGAGGCAGACCGAGACAGGGAGGATCAGTTAGAGGCAGACCGAGACAGGGAGGAGGAGCTAGAGGCAGACTGAGACAGGGAGGTTCAGCTAGAGGCAGACTGAGACAGGGAGGTTCAGCTAGAGGCAGACTGAGACAGGGAGGATCAGCTAGAGGCAGGCAGACACAGGTGGGATGAGCTAGAGGCTGACAGGGAGGAGGTGCTAGAAGCAGACCGAGACAGGGAGGAGGGGCTAGAGGCAGACCGAGACAGGGAGGAGAAGCTAGAGGCAGACCGAGACAGGGAGGAGAAGCTAGAGGCAGACCTAAACAGGGAGGATCAGCTAGAGGCAGACCTAAACAGGGAGGATCAGCTAGAGGCAGGCCGAGACAGGGAGGAGGAGCTAGAGGCAGGCCGAGACAGGGAGGAGGAGCTAGAGGCAGACACAGGGAGGAGGAGCTAGAGGCAGACACAGGGAGGAGGAGCTAGAGGCAGACACAGGGAGGAGGGGCTAGAGGCAGACACAGGGAGGAGGAGCTAGAGGCAGACACAGGGAGGAGGAGCTAGAGGCAGACACAGGGAGGAGGAGCTAGAGGCAGACACAGGGAGGAGGAGCTAGAGGCAGACACAGGGAGGAGGAGCTAGAGGCAGACAGGGAGGAGGAGCTAGAGGCAGACAGGGAGGAGGAGCTAGAGGCAGACAGGGAGGAGGAGCTAGAGGCAGACACAGGGAGGAGGAGCTAGAGGCAGACACAGGGAGGAGGAGCTAGAGGCAGACACAGGGAGGAGGAGCTAGAGGCAGACACAGGGAGGAGGAGCTAGAGGCAGACACAGGGAGGAGGAGCTAGAGGCAGACACAGGAAGGAGCAGCTAGAGGGAGATGTGGAGGAGGAGCTAGAGGCAGACCGAGACAGGGAGGATCAGCTAGAGGCAGGCAGACACAGGGAGGAGCAGCTAGAGGCAGACCGAGATAGGGAGGAGGAGCTAGAGGCAGACCGAGACAGGGAGGAGGAGTCAGAGGCAGACAGAGAGGAGGAGCTATAGATGTAATGTTCAATTTTGGCCAAAAAAAATAACAGTAGGGAAAAGTGTAAAGACATCAGTATTTCTTACAGTCCACGTGTGTCACAGAGTTGCAGCACTGGTCATAGGGACTTGGTGAGTGGTTAGGGGGCGCTAAGTAGTTGTCTTGCCCCCATCGCTGGCTACACCACTGATCACACATGATAGGGTTAGATACATGCTGTATCTCCACAGACAGTATCACACATACTGGGTGTCCTGTACACAGGTGAGGTGCTGGTGCAGTGTCTCTGCTCCCTTGAGCTTCACAGGACTGCCGAACATCCCTCTCCCCCTGGGCGCTGTCTGCGGCAGGAGGAGGCGGCGGGTGTGGCGGCTTTCCTCGCACTCTGAGATTAGATGCCGCGGGGCTCGTCCTACAGCCGGGAGATGTGGGGCCCGGAGCTACGGCTTATGGCGGCACCTACAGTCACGGCGCAGCAGGCGAGGAAGTTGACATAGGAGGCGCTGTAGGACAGGACAATCTATTACTCCCTGTTATCAGCCATTACTCGGGGAGGAGACTGTAGGGCAGGAGACTACAATCTATTACTCCCCGTTATCAGCCATTACTGGGAGGAGACTGTAGGACAGGAGACTACAATCTATTACTCCCTGTTATCAGCCATTACTTGGGAGGAGACTGTAGGACAGGAGATTACAATCTATTACTCCCTGTTATCAGCCATTACTGGGGAGGAGACTGTAGGACAGGAGGCTACAATCTATTACTCCCTGTTATCAGCCATTACTGGGGGGAGACTGTAGGACAGGAGACTACAATCTATTACTCCCTGTTATCATCCATTACTGGGGAGGAGACTGTAGGACAGGAGGCTACAATCTATTACTCCCTGTTATCAGCCATTACTGGGGAGGAGACTGTAAGACAGGAGACTACAATCTATTACTCCCTGTTATCAGCCATTACTGGGGAGGAGACTGTAGGACAGGAGACTACAATCTATTACTCCCTGTTATCAGCCATTACTGGGGGAGAGACTGTAGGACAGGAGACTACAATCTATTACTCCCTGTTATCAGCAATTACTGGAGAGGTGACTGTAGGACAGGAGACTACAATCTATTACTCCCTGTTATCAGCCATTTCTAGTGACTGTCAGTCAGGCCGTAGTCCGGGGCAGGTGCTCCTTGCAGTAGTCTGTGTGCTTTTCAGCAGGCGGGGATGTTGGGGGGAGTAGTCGGTGAATGGCCGGTCTCCTCGGCACAGGACATGCTGTCAGCCCCAGGGGGGGTGTTGCTTATCTCGGCTGGCGTGGTGACGGAGGACAAGCCACGACTTGCCATCCCGACTCTCGGAGTATCACAGAAACTGACACAACAAAAGCTCCAAAATCCTATTTGTTGGAGTAGGAACAGCACAGCCCGGCTGCGTCTCTCTGCTCCTGGGAAAGCTGGGTGACCAGCACATGGCCGCCATTACTGCACAAGGCACTGATAAATCGATATACATTGGTTCCCCTGAGGGTTACTCTGTCAGACACCTTGCTTGTCACCCAGCTTTCCAAGGCTCCTGAATGGCAGATCTGCCTTCTCTTGCATTATCCTTTTTTTCTTATTTAGGCCAGTTTGCCCTTCAGAGGCCTTAGAAAGCTGAGTACTAATACTTTTGAGAAATGGGAGCCAAATTTGCAATTACCCAACTTCTCCAGGATCCTGATTGGTTAATCTTGAAGTAATGCATGAAGCTTGGGGGATCTGAGATTCATCTGCAGGGGTCTTGAAAAGCTGGGGATCTGGGCCTTGTCTTCAGTGGTTCTGGTAAAGCTGGGTTATCTGGTTCTCATCTGCAGGGATCTGGGCTTCGTCTGCTGGGGAATCTGGGCCTCATCTGCAGGGGTCTGGGAAAGCTGGGTTATCTGGCTTATTTTCTGCAGGGATCTGGGCTTCGTCTGCTGGGGAATCTGGGCCTCATCTGCAGGGGTCTGAGAAAGCTGGGTTATCTGGCTCTCATCTGCAGGGATCTGGGCTTCGTCTGCTGGGGAATCTGGGCCTCATCTGCAGGGGTCTGGGAAAGCTGGGTTATCTGGCTCTCATCTGCAGGGATCTGGGCTTCGTCTGCTGGGGAATCTGGGCCTCATCTGCAGGGGTCTGGGAAAGCTGGATTATCTGGCTCTCATCTGCAGGGATCTGGGCCTCATCTGCAGGGGTCTGGGAAAGCTGGGTTATCTGGCTCTCATCTGCAGGGATCTGGGCTTCGTCTGCTGGGGAATCTGGGCCTCATCTGCAGGGGTCTGGGAAAGCTGGGTTATCTGGCTCTCATCTGCAGGGATCTGGGCTTTGTCTGCTGGGGAATCTGGGCCTCATCTGCAGGGGTCTGGGAAAGCTGGGTTATCTGGCTCTCATCTGCAGGGATCTGGGCTTTGTCTGCTGGGGAATCTGGGCCTCATCTGCAGGGTCTCGGAAAGCTGGGGATTTGGGCCTTCTCTTCAGTGGTTCTGGTAAAGCTGGGTTATCTGGCTCTCATCTGCAGGGATCTGGGCTTCGTCTGCTGGGGAATCTGGGCCTCATCTGCAGGGGTCTGGGAAAGCTGGGGGATCTGGCTCTCATCTGCAGGGATCTGGGCTTCATCTGCTTTGGAATCTGGGCCTCATCTGCAGGGATCTGGGAAAACTGGGGGATCTGGGCCACATCTGCAGGGGTCTGGGAAAGCCAGGTAGTGGTCACTGTACTAATGACTTGGCCAGTTGTGCCATTTGTGATGGGAACATCCGGGGTCTCCTGTCCCTTTTCGAAGACGACTACAACCCACATCATACATATTAACCTTTTCCCCTTTGTCTTGCAGCGCGCTGATCATCGCTGCCATTTTTGATCGGGATGTCAACTGCAGACGAGCTGCCTCGGTAAGTGCTCCCCAACACGCAGCCAATCACTGACCGCACGCATCTAATCACTGACCGCATGCAGCCCATTGCTGAGCGCTCGCAGCCAATCACCAACCGCGATCAGCCCATCCTTGACCGCGCGCAGCCTATTCTTGACCGCGCGCAGCCCATCGCTGACCGCGCGCAGCCCATCGCTGACCGCGCGCAGACCATCGCCGACCTCGCGCAGCCCCTCGCCGACCGCGCGCTGCCCATCGCCGACCGAACGCAGCCAATCCCTGACCACGCGCAGCCCCTCGCCGACCGCGCGCTGCCCATCGCCGACCGCGCGCTGCCCATCGCCGACCGAACGCAGCCAATCCCTGACCGCGCGCAGCCCCTCGCCGACCGCGCGCTGCCCATCGCCGACCGCGCGCAGCCAATCGCTGACCGCACGCAGCCAATCCCTGACCGCGCGCAGCCCATCGTTGACCGCACGCAGCCCATCACCTCCCTTCACGGCAGCTCATGGTTACTAGGTTAATGCTCGCAGTGGGGGCCTCTCCTGGCTGAGGGGCCATTATTACACATCTTGGCTGTTTATTTTGGCCAATCTCAGCTGTCAGCTGTGGCAAGTCCTCGGCAGCGCCTCCTGCAAAGCATACACGACACAGCATCTCACAGCTGATGGGTCGTCACAGTGTATCGGTGCAGGTGATCCCATACAGAAAATTGTCCGCACTGAGATCTCACAGCTGATAGGTTGTCACAGTGTATCGGTGCAGGTGATCCCATACAGAAAATTGTCCGCACTGAGATCTTACAGCTGATGGGTCGTCACAGTGTATCGGTGCAGGTAATCCCATACAGAGGATTGTCCGCACTGAGGTCTTACAGCTGATGGGTCGTCAAAGTATATCTGTGCAGGCGATCCTATACAGAGGATTGTCCGCACTGATACTTCACAGCTGATGGGTTGTCACAGTGTATCGGTGCAGGTAAGCCCATACAGAGTATTTCCTGCACTGATGTCTCACAGCTGATGGTTCGTCACAGTGTATTAGTGCAGGTGATCCCACACAGAGGATTGTCCGCACTGATATCTCACTGCTGATGGGTCGTCACAGTGTATTAGTACAGGTGATCCTATGCAGAGGATTGTCCGCAGTCATCTCACTGCTGATGGGTTGTCAGTGTATCAGGGCAGGTAAGCCCATAGAGAGGATTGTCCGCACTGATATCTCACTGCTGATGGGTCGTCACAGTGTATCGGTGCAGGTGATCCCATACAGAGGATTGTCCGCACTAAGATCTCACAGCTGATGGGTCGTCACAGTGTATCGGTGCAGGTAAGCCCATACAGAGTATTGCCTGCACTGATGTGTCACAGCTGATGGTTCATCACAGTGTATTAGTACAGGTGATCCCACACAGAGGATTGTCCGCACTGATATCTCACTGCTGATGGGTCGTCACAGTGTATTAGTACAGGTGATCCTATACAGAGGATTGTCCGCAGTCATCTCACTGCTGATGGGTTGTCAGTGTATCAGGGCAGGTAAGCCCATAGAGAGGATTGTCCGCACTGATATCTCACTGCTGATGGGTCGTCACAGTGTATCGGTGCAGGTGATCCCATACAGAGGATTGCCCGCACTAAGATCTCACAGCTGATGGGTCGTCACAGTGTATCGGTGCAGGTAAGCCCATACAGAGTATTGCCTGCACTGATGTCTCACAGCTGATGGTTCGTCACAGTGTATTAGTACAGGTGATCCCACAAAGAGGATTGTCCGCACTGATATCTCACTGCTGATGGGTCGTCACAGTGTATTAGTACAGGTGATCCTATACAGAGGATTGTCCTCAGTCATCTCACTGCTGATGGGTTGTCACAGTGTATCAGGGCAGGTAAGCCCATACAGAGGATTGTCCGCACTGATATCTCACTGCTGATGGGTCGTCACAGTGTCTTAGTACAGGTGATCCTATACAGAGGATTGTCCGCAGTCATCTCACTGCTGATGGGTTGTCACAGTGTTTCAGGGCAGGTAAGCCCATACAGAGGATTGTCCGCACTGATATCTCACTGCTGATGGGTCGTCACAGTGTATCAGTGCAGGTGATCCCATACAGAGGATTGCCTGCACTAAGATCTCACAGCTGATGGGTCATCACAGTGTATCAGGGCAGGTAATCCCATACAGAGGATTGTCTGCACTGATCTCTCACAGCTGATGGGTCGTCACAGTGTATCAGGGCAGGTAAGCCCATACAGAGGATTGTCTGCACTGATATCTCACTTCCGATGGGTCCTCACAGTGTATCAGGGCAGGTAATCCCATACAGAGGATTGTCTGCACTGATCTCTCACAGCTGATGGGTCGTCACAGTGTATCAGGGCAGGTAATCCCATACAGAGGATTGTCTGCACTGATCTCTCACAGCTGATGGGTCGTCACAGTGTATCAGGGCAGGTAAGCCCATACAGAGGATTGTCTGCACTGATATCTCACTTCCGATGGGTCCTCACAGTGTATCAGGGCAGGTAATCCCATACAGAGGATTGTCTGCACTGATCTCAAACAGCTGATGGGTCGTCACAGTGTATCAGGGCAGGTAATCCCATACAGAGGATTGCCCGCACTAAGATCTCACAGCTGATGGGTCGTCACAGTGTATCAGGGCAGGTAATCCCATACAGAGGATTGTCTGCACTGATCTCTCACAGCTGATGGGTCGTCACAGTGTATCAGGGCAGGTAAGCCCATACAGAGGATTGTCTGCACTGATATCTCACTTCCGATGGGTCCTCACAGTGTATCAGGGCAGGTAATCCCATACAGAGGATTGTCTGCACTGATCTCTCACAGCTGATGGGTCGTCACAGTGTATCAGGGCAGGTAATCCCATACAGAGGATTGTCTGCACTGAGATCTCACTTCCGATGGGTCGTCACAGTGTATCGGTGCAGGTGATCCCATACAGAGGATTGCCCGCACTGAGATCTCACAGCTGATGGGTCGTCACAGTGTATCAGGGCAGGTAAGCCCATACAGAGGATTGTCTGCACTGATATCTCACTTCGATGGGTCGTCACAGTGTATCGGTGCAGGTGATCCCATACAGAGGATTGCCCGCACTGAGATCTCACAGCTGATGGGTCGTCACAGTGTATCAGGGCAGGAAAGCCCATACAGAGGATTGTCTGCACTGAGATCTCACAGCTGATGGGTCGTCACAGTGTATCAGGGCAGGTAAGCCCATACAGAGGATTGTCCGCACTGATATCTCACTGCTGATGGGTCGTCATAGTGTATCGGTGCAGGTGATCCCATACAGAGGATTGTCCACACTGATACTTCACAGCTGATGGGTCATCACAGTGTATCAGGGCAGGTTAGCCCATACAGAGTATTACTCGCAGTGATGTCTCACAGCTGATGATTCGGTAGAGTGTATCGGCGCAGAGATTTGCTCTGGCGGCCTCTGTCCTGCCCCGTTGGTAGTTGTTGGTGACCCTGCGGTGGCGGGGGAGGGTGGGGTCCTCCTCTGTGTCTCACCTCTCTCTTTGTCCTCCGCAGGCCGCCTTCCAGGAGAACGTGGGGCGACAGGTACGGTCACAGACACGGCCATCACTATTAATCCCCGGTGTTCCCGGCTCTCCCCCATCATTATATTCAGCTGCTCATCCTGGGCGTCCTGTTTCACCAGCACCATTTTGGGGGTGTGGAGAGCGGAGTGACCGTGGGGGCAGCACCCTGCTCGGTGGGGGGCACCGCTGACTTGTTTCCTCTTGTCTCCCCCCACAGGGGACGTTTCCGCACGGCATCGACATCCTGACAACCGCCGACTACTTTGCCGTTGGAAATCGGGCAAACTGCTTCCTAAACATCAGGTGAATGTGCTGAAGGCGACGGGCTTTCCGGATTATCGGACCCTCAGAAAATCTGTATCAGTGAGCTAATCTGATTTTCCGGATTGACTCCGGTTTATGTGGCTCTGAACTTCCGGTCTGTCAGATGCCGGACTAATGGACTTTGTGTTCCTGTCGGCAGCGTGTTCGTGGCCGGGTTCCCGCAGTACACCACCTCCATGATCGATCACGTGGTGGAGCTGAAGATCAATCACTGGGACCAGTAAGTATTCTGATAATCCGGCATCCACTAGTCCAGAAATCAGAGGCCGTGTCTCAGATCCAGCGCAGTGCTGGATCATTGGAATCGTGCTGACCTAGATTCCCGTCGTGGAGGCAGCGAGGCCCCGGCGTGTACCGACAGGTCGTCCTGTTTATTGTGACAACTTGCGGGATCCTCCGCTGCTGAGGAGTCCATACGTCCCCCCCGTGTGCCAGCACGATCCGGCTGCTGCGAGATCCCTGCCCCGCCGCCGGCCGCTCTGCCCCCGGGCCCCGTGTTATGTGCACACACTGACTGTTTACAGTAACTCGCTGCCTCCTCTGTAGTCAGAGCCGGCGGGGCCACATCCACCCGGGACATTCAGAGGCGGCCGGCGGGGGGACATTCAGAGGCGGCCGGCGGGGCCACATCCACCCGGGACTTTCAGAGGCGGCCGGCGGGGGCACATCCACCCGGGACTTTCAGAGGCGGCCGGCAGGGGCACATCCACCCGGGACATTCAGAGGCGGCCGGCAGGGGCACATCCACCCGGGACTTTCAGAGGCGGCCGGCGGGGGCACATCCACCCGAGACAGTCAGAGGCGGCCGGCGGGGCCACATTTACCCGGGACATTCAGAGGCGGCTGGCGGGGGCACATCCACCCGAGACATTCAGAGGCGGCCGGCGGGGGCACATCCAACCGGGACTTTCAGAGGCGGCCGGCAGGGGCACATCCACCCGGGACATTCAGAGGCGGCCGGCAGGGGCACATCCACCCGGGACTTTCAGAGACGGCCGGCGGGGGCACATCCACCCGAGACAGTCAGAGGCGGCCGGCGGGGCCACATTTACCCGGGACATTCAGAGGCGGCCGGCGGGGCACATCCACCCGAGACATTCAGAGGCGGCTGGCGGGGGCACATCCACCCGAGACATTCAGAGGCGGCTGGCGGGGGCACATCCACCCGAGACATTCAGAGGCGGCCGGCGGGGGCACATCCACCCGGGACATTCAGAGGCGGCCGGCGGGGGCTCATCCACCCGAGACAGTCAGAGGCTGCCAGCGGAGCCACATTTACCCAGAACATTCAGAGGCGGCCGGCGGGGGCACATCCACCCGGGACATTCAGAGGCGGCCGGCGGGGGCACATCCACCCGAGAAAGTCAGAGGCGGCCGGCGGGGCCACATTTACCCGGGACATTCAGAGGCGGCCGGCGGGGGCTCATCCACCCGGGACAGTGAGAGGCTTCCGGCGGGGGCATATCCACATCCAGCAGTCTTGCTCCTGTGCTGTCACTTTGTTCCAGTGTGTCAGTGCAGGCAGTCTTTGTGACGATATCCATATACCTGATCGCCCCCTGTTGTGTCTCTCTGGAATGACGCCTGATGTCACCCGAGCTGCAGCCGTCCTCCAGGGTCCGCACCGCGTCCCGCAGCCTCTCTCCTGCGTATGTGTCAACACGAACCAGACGAACAGGTGGAGCAGAAAACTGAGCAGTGAAGAATATCACCGCCACCAGCAACGCACTTCACACAATGCACTATATGTAGCCACACAAAGGCGCCTGCGGGGCATGTCTGGGCCACACTGTCAGCCTGCGGGTTACGGCCGGGTCACACTGTCAGCCTGCGTGGTATGGCCGGGTCACACTGTCAGCCTGCGGGGTACGTCCAGGCCACACTGTCAGCCTGCGGGGCACGGCCGGGTCACACTGTCAGCCTGCCGGGCACGTCCGGGCCACACTGTCAGCCTGCGGGGCATGTCCGGGTCACACTGTCAGCCTGCCGAGCACGGCCGGGTCACACTGTCAGCCTGCCGGGCTCGTCCGGCCACACTGTCAGCCTGCTGCGCATGTCCAGGTCACACTGTCAGCCTGCCGGGCACGGCCGGGTCACACTGTCAGCCTGCCGGGCACGGCCGGGTCACACTGTCAGCCTGCGGGGCATGTCCGGGTCACACTGTCAGCCCGCGGGGTACGGCCAGGTCACCCCGCAGTCTGGTCATACTGTCAGCCTGCGGGGCACGTCCGGGGTCACATTGTCAGCCAGCGGGGCACGTCCAGGTCACACTGTCAGCCTGCGGGGTACGGCCAGGCCACGCTGTCAGGCTGCGGGGCACGTCCGTGTCACACTGTCAGCCTGCGGGGCACGTCCGGGTCACACTGTCAGCCTGTGTGGTACGGCCGGGTCACACTGTCAGCCAGCGGGGCACGTCCAGGTCACACTGTCAGCGGGGCACGTCCAGGTCACACTGTCAGCCTGAGGGGCACGTCCGTGTCACACTGTCAGCCTGCGGGGCACGTCCGGGTCACACTGTCAGCCTGTGTGGTACGGCCGGGTCACACTGTCAGCTGCGGGGCACAGCCGGGTCACACTGTCAGCCTGCGGGACACAGTTGAGTCACACTGTCAGCCTGCAGGTTACGGCCAGGCCACACTGTCAGCCTGTGTGGTACAGCCGGGTCACATTGTCAGCTGCGGGGCACCGTTGGGTCACACTGTCACCCTGCGGGACACAGTTGGGTCACACTGTCAGCCTGCAGGTTACGGCCAGGCCACACTGTCAGCCTGCGGGGCACAGTCAGGTCACACTGTCAGCCTGCGGGTCAGAACTGAGCGCGGTGTTGCCTGTACCCTGTGTCAGGAGGCACTAATGGATGATCCCCCATAAAGCCTGCCGCCCGGAGAGTGCCGTCCGTGTGATCCCCCCAGTAATCCGCCGCTTCCCTCTGTTTATTGTCTCCACGTCCGGACGCTTTCTTCACCGTCACCACGTCTGTAATCTTCTAGATCCAACATCAAAGAGGTTATTGTGTCCCCGAGCTGCAGAAACTGCAGTAAATCCTGCATTGTCCTGTTCAAAGGCAGAGCCGGCTGACAACCAGTATGGCCACCGCCGCAGAGGTTGTCACCCAGTTCTGCCCAATGACGCTACATGGACGGTAACGCTTGCTTTGTCTCCTTCCAGAGTGATCCGGGAGCTGTCTACCAAAGCTTTGCACAACCTCACGCCGGTCGCCTCGGAGTACATGACCAAGTCTGGTAAGATACATTTGTACCATATTGCCGCTCTCGGGGCTGAGAGCCTGCCCTCTGAGGTACGCGCTCGGGGCCTGCCCTCTGAGGTCCGCGCTCAGAGCCTGGCCTCTGACGTCCGCGCTCGGGGCCTGGCCTCTGACGTCCGCGCTCGGGGCCTGGCCTCTGACGTCCGCGCTCGGGGCCTGGCCTCTGACGTCCGCGCTCGGGCCTGGCCTCTGACGTCCGCGTTCGGGGCCTGGCCTCTGCCGTCCGCGCTCGGGGCCTGGCCTCTGCCGTCCGCGCTCGGAGCCTGGCCTCTGCCGTCCGCGCTCGGAGCCTGGCCTCTGCCGTCCGCGCTCGGAGCCTGGCCTCTGCCGTCCGCGCTCGGAGCCTGGCCTCTGCCGTCCGCGCTCGGAGCCTGGCCTCTGCCGTCCGCGCTCGGAGCCTGGCTTCTGCCGTCCGCGCTCGGAGCCTGGCCTCTGACACCATCCCAGGTGACGTCATGAGATGTGATGTTTTGCAGTCCTGCCCAGACTCCTGCCGCTGACCACCGGCACAGACCTGCACACCCGCCATGGGGCCATCTTGGCTTGCGCAGAAATCACCCATGCCCTGTACAAGCTGGCCGTCCAGAACGACAGGTAGGAGAACGTGGCGATCATCTTTATTCCATCCGTCCTGGGGGGCACACTAACGCTTCACAGGCGACATATACGCCTGACCCCACAACATGTGTAGGAGGAGGGATGGTGCAGAATAATGTCAGGTGCCGGGCGGAGTGATGGCGTCCCGATCTTCTGTCACCGGCTCTGAGGCTGTCATCACGTCTTGTCCTGGTTCCGACAACCGGAGCAGCCTGCGCTGGATTCACGGGGCCGAGCCCAGGAGGACGGAAGATTGTATCATCATAAAACCTTCCCTGGCTCCAGGAAATTTTACTTATACACCAAGCAATCGCTTTAGGTCACTGTGAAGTACATCCTGTATTATACTCCAGAGCTGCACTCACTATTCTGCTGGTGCAGTCACTGTGTACATACATTACTGATCCTGAGTTACCTCCTGTATTATACTCCAGAGCTGTACTCACTATTCTGCTGGTGCAGTCACTGTGTACATACATTACATTACTGATCCTGAGTTACCTCCTGTATTATACTCCAGAGCTGCACTCACTATTCTGCTGGTGCAGTCACTGTGTACATACATTACATTACTGATCCTGAGTTACATCCTGTATTATACTCCAGAGCTGTACTCACTATTCTGCTGGTGCAGTCACTGTGTACATACATTACATTACTGATCCTGAGTTACCTCCTGTATTATACTCCAGAGCTGCACTCACTATTCTGCTGGTGCAGTCACTGTGTACATACATTACATTACTGACCCTGAGTTACATCCTGTATTATACTCCAGAGCTGCACTCACTATTGTGCTGGTGCAGTCACTGTGTACATATATTACATTACTGATCCTGAGTTACATCCTGTATTATACTCCAGAGCTGCACTCACTATTCTGCTGGTGCAGTCACTGTGTACATACATTACTGATCCTGAGTTACATCCTGTATTATACTCCAGAGCTGCACTCACTATTCTGCTGGTGCAGTCACTGTGTACATACATTACATTACTGATCCTGAGTTACATCCTGTATTATACTCCAGAGCTGCACTCACTATTCTGCTGGTGCAGTCACTGTGTACATACATTACATTACTGATCCTGAGTTACATCCTGTATTATACTCCAGAGCTGCACTCACTATTCTGCTGGTGCAGTCACTGTGTACTACATTACATTACTGATCCTGAGTTACATCCTGTATTATACTCCAGAGCTGCACTCACTATTCTGCTGGTGCAGTCACTGTGTACATAATACATTACTGATCCTGAGTTACATCCTGTATTATACTCCAGAGCTGCACTCACTATTCTGCTGGTGCAGTCACTGTGTACATACATTACTGATCCTGAGTTACTCCTGTATTATACTCCAGAGCTGCACTCACTATTCTGCTGGTGCAGTCACTGTGTACAATTACATTACTGATCCTGAGTTACATCCTGTATTATACTCCAGAGCTGCACTCACTATTCTGCTGGTGCAGTCACTGTGTACATACTTACATTACTGATCCTGAGTTACATCCTGTATTATACTCCAGAGCTGCACTCACTATTCTGCTGGTGCAGTCACTGTGTACATACATTACATTACTGATCTGAGTTACATCCTGTATTATACTCCAGAGCTGCACTCACTATTCTGCTGGTGCAGTCACTGTGTACATACATTACATTACTGATCCTGAGTTACATCCTGTATTATACTCCAGAGCTGCACTCACTATTCTGCTGGTGCAGTCACTGTGTCTACATTACATTACTGATCCTGAGTTACATCCTGTATTATACTCCAGAGCTGCACTCACTATTCTGCTGGTGCAGTCACTGTGTACATTACATTACTGATCCTGAGTTACATCCTGTATTATACTCCAGAGCTGCACTCACTATTCTGCTGGTGCAGTCACTGTGTACATACATATTACTGATCCTGAGTTACCTCCTGTATTATACTCCAGAGCTGCACTCACTATTCTGCTGGTGCAGTCACTGTGTACATACATTACTGATCCTGAGTTACCTCCTGTATTATACTCCAGAGCTGCACTCACTATTCTGCTGGTGCAGTCACTGTGTACATATATTACATTACTGATCCTGGGTTACATCCTGTATTATACTCTAGAGCTGCACTCACTATTCTGCTGGCGCAGTCACTGTGTACATACATTACATTACTGATCCTGAGTTACATCCTGTATTATACTCCAGAGCTGCACTCACTATTCTGCTGGTGCAGTCACTGTGTACATACATTACATTACTGATCCTGAGTTACATCCTGTATTATACTCCAGAGCTGCACTCACTATTCTGCTGGTGCAGTCACTGTGTACATTACATTACTGATCCTGAGTTACATTCTGTATTATACTCCAGAGCTGCACTCACTATTCTGCTGGTGCAGTCACTGTGTACATACATTACATTACTGATCCTGAGTTACATCCTGTATTATACTCCAGAGCTGCACTCACTATTCTGCTGGTGCAGTCACTGTGTACATACATTACTGATCCTGAGTTACATCCTGTATTATACTCCAGAGCTGCACTCACTATTCTGCTGGTGCAGTCACTGTGTACATACATTACATTACTGATCCTGAGTTACATCCAGTGTTATACTCTAGAGCTGCACTCACTATTCTGCTGGTGCAGTCACTGTGTACATACATTACATTACTGATCCTGAGTTACATCCTGTATTATACTCCAGAGCTGCACTCACTATTCTGCTGGTGCAGTCACTGTGTACATACATTACATATCCTGAGTTACCTCCTGTATTATACTCCAGAGCTGCACTCACTATTCTGTTGGTGCAGTCACTGTGTACATACATTACATTACTGATCCTGAGTTACCTCCTGTATTATACTCCAGAGCTGCACTCACTATTCTGCTGGTGCAGTCACTGTGTACATACATTACATTACTGATCCTGAGTTATATCCTGTATTATACTCCAGAGCTGCACTCACTATTCTGCTGGTGCAGTCACTGTGTACATACATTACTGATCCTGAGTTACATCCTGTATTATACTCCAGAGCTGCACTCACTATTCTGCTGGTGCAGTCACTGTGTACATACATTATATTACTGACCCTGAGTTACATCCTGTATTATACCCCAGAGCTGCACTCACTATTCTGCTGGTGCAGTCACTGTGTACATACATTACTGATCCTGAGTTACATCCTGTATTATACTCCAGAGCTGCACTCACTATTCTGCTGGTGCAGTCACTGTGTACATACATTACATTACTGATCCTGAGTTACATCCTGTATTATACTCCAGAGATGCAGTCATTATTCTGCTGGTGCAGTCACTGTGTACATACATTACATTACTGATCCTGAGTTACATCCTGTATTATACTCCAGAGCTGCACTCACTATTCTGCTGGTGCAGTCACTGTGTACATACATTACATTACTGATCCTGAGTTACATCCTGTATTATACTCCAGAGCTGCACTCACTATTCTGCTGGTGCAGTCACTGTGTATATACATTACATTACTGATCCTGAGTTACATCCTGTATTATACTCCAGAGCTGCACTCACTATTCTGCTGGTGCAGTCACCGTGTACATACATTACATTACTGATCCTGAGTTACCTCCTGTATTATACCCCAGAGCTGCACTCACTATTCTGCTGGTGCAGTCACTGTGTACATACATTACTGATCCTGAGTTACATCCTGTATTATACTCCAGAGCTGCACTCACTATTCTGCTGGTGCAGTCACTGTGTACATACATTACTGATCCTGAGTTACATCCTGTATTATACTCCAGAGCTGCACTCACTATTCTGCTGGTGCAGTCACTGTGTACATACATTACATTACTGATCCTGAGTTACATCCAGTGTTATACTCTAGAGCTGCACTCACTATTCTGCTGGTGCAGTCACTGTGTACATACATTACATTACTGATCCTGAGTTACATCCTGTATTATACTCCAGAGCTGCACTCACTATTCTGCTGGTGCAGTCACTGTGTACATACATTACATTACTGATCCTGAGTTACATCCTGTATTATACCTCAGAGCTGCACTCTCTATTCTGCTGGTGCAGTCACTGTGTACATACATTACTGATCCTGAGTTACATCCTGTATTATACTCCAGAGCTGCACTCACTATTCTGCTGGTGCAGTCACTGTGTACATACATTACTGATCCCGAGTTACCTCCTGTATTATACCCCAGAGCTGCACTCACTATTCTGCTGGTGCAGTCACTGTGTACATACATTACCGATCCTGAGTTACCTCCTGTATTATACCCCAGAGCTGCACTCACTATTCTGCTGGTGCAGTCACTGTGTACATACATTACTGATCCTGAGTTACCTCCTGTATTATACCCCAGAGCTGCACTCACTATTCTGCTGGTGCAGTCACTGTGTACATACATTACTGATCCTGAGTTACCTCCTGTATTATACCCCAGAGCTGCACTCACTATTCTGCTGGTGCAGTTGCTGTGTACATATATTACATTACTGATCCTGAGTTACATCCTGTATTATACTCCAGAGCTGCACTCACTATTCTGCTGGTGCAGTCACTGTGTACACACATTACATTACTGATCCTGAGTTACATCCTGTATTATACCTCAGAGCTGCACTCTCTATTCTGCTGGTGCAGTCACTGTGTACATACATTACTGATCCTGAGTTACATCCTGTATTATACTCCAGAGCTGCACTCACTATTCTGCTGGTGCAGTCACTGTGTACATACATTACTGATCCTGAGTTACCTCCTGTATTATACCCCAGAGCTGCACTCTCTATTCTGCTGGTGCAGTCACTGTGTACATACATTACTGATCCTGAGTTACATCCTGTATTATACTCCAGAGCTGCACTCACTATTCTGCTGGTGCAGTCACTGTGTACATACATTACTGATCCTGAGTTACCTCCTGTATTATACCCCAGAGCTGTACTCACTATTCTGCTGGTGCAGTCACTGTGTACATACATTACATTACTGATCCTGAGTTACATCCTGTATTATACTCCAGAGCTGCACTCACTATTCTGCTGGTGCAGTCACTGTGTACATACATTACATTACTGATCCTGAGTTACATCCTGTATTATACTCCAGAGCTGCACTCACTATTCTGCTGGTGCAGTCACTGTGTTCATACATTACATTACTGATCCTGAGTTACATCCTGTATTATACTCCAGAGTTGCACTCACTATTCTGCTGGTGCAGTCACTGTGTGCATACATTACATTACTGATCCTGAGTTACATCCTGTATTATACTCCAGAGCTGCACTCACTATTCTGCTGGTGCAGTCACTGTGTACATACATTACATTACTGATCCTGAGTTACATCCTGTATTATACTCCAGAGCTGCACTCACTATTCTGCTGGTGCAGTCACTGTGTACATACATTACTGATCCTGAGTTACCTCCTGTATTATACCCCAGAGCTGCACTCTCTATTCTGCTGGTGCAGTCACTGTGTACATACATTACTGATCCTGAGTTACATCCTGTATTATACTCCAGAGCTGCACTCACTATTCTGCTGGTGCAGTCACTGTGTACATACATTACTGATCCTGAGTTACCTCCTGTATTATACCCCAGAGCTGCACTCACTATTCTGCTGGTGCAGTCACTGTGTACATACATTACATTACTGATCCTGAGTTACATCCTGTATTATACTCCAGAGCTGCACTCACTATTCTGCTGGTGCAGTCACTGTGTACATACATTACATTACTGATCCTGAGTTACATCCTGTATTATACTCCAGAGCTGCACTCACTATTCTGCTGGTGCAGTCACTGTGTTCATACATTACATCACTGATCCTGAGTTACATCCTGTATTATACTCCAGAGTTGCACTCACTATTCTGCTGGTGCAGTCACTGTGTGCATATATTACATTACTGATCCTGAGTTACATCCTGTATTATACTCCAGAGCTGCACTCACTATTCTGCTGGTGCAGTCACTGTGTACATACATTACATTACTGATCCTGAGTTACATCCTGTATTATACTCCAGAGCTGCACTCACTATTCTGCTGGTGCAGTCACTGTGTTCATACATTACATCACTGATCCTGAGTTACATCCTGTATTATACTCCAGAGTTGCACTCACTATTCTGCTGGTGCAGTCACTGTGTGCATATATTACATTACTGATCCTGAGTTACATCCTGTATTATACTCCAGAGCTGCACTCACTATTCTGCTGGTGCAGTCACTGTGTACATACATTACATTACTGATCCTGAGTTACATCCTGTATTATACTCCAGAGCTGCACTCACTATTCTGCTGGTGCAGTCACTGTGTACATACATTACTGATCCTGAGTTACCTGAAGGCACCCCAGATGTTGCGTCCGGCCCCTCACCCCGACCTCCGACACAGCAGAGTCATCAAGGGCTTGGAACCGATTGGAGAGGGGGATCAGAGGGGAGCCGGTGAGCCCTTCCGTGGGCACCCTAGCGGTCAGGGGGGGGGGGGCATTCGATTTTTTAGCCTTGTTCTTCTTCTTCCGCCTCTTATCGGTACGATTGTCACCCGTTTTTTCAGCTGCAGATGGAAGGGAGGGAGACACAGTAATTCATTACTGATGGGTAGGCGGAGCCCCAGATCAGGATGACACCTCAGATCAAAAGCGTGTTGACTGGCTGGCTCCTCCAGCTCGGTCTCCTCCTACTCAGCTCCTTCAGTCTAAGATTTGAGGTCTCAGAGGATGGTCGCTGCTAATGCAGCTCCTCAGAAGATTTTATTATTTTATTTCGGACAGGAGACTTGGATCACCAGATGTGGTCTAGAGGTCTCAGGAGTCTCAGCGCTGCTGTACCCCAACCTCTCCCTTGGCGGATCTGTAATTACCCTAAGGGTGGTCCCTGCAGAATCTTGCCGGCCCTGGGGGATGAGGAGAGCTTCCCTGGCGGGGACGCAAACCACACGCTGCGGTCACTGCGTTCCTCGCCCTGGGGGGAAGCATGGGCACAAGTGTCACAAATCCTGAGGGGTCCCTGTGGTGCTAAGCTGGTGAGTACTCCACACAATTTTTATAATAATGTGTGAGTGCTTTAGCGTCTGCGGTGGCAGCGCTATTACATGGATATCAGTGTATTTCAAGCTACATGGTTATCAGTATGCTTCAGCGCTGCTGTACCCCAACCTCTCCCTTGGCGGATCTGTAACTACATAATGGTCCCTGCAGAATCTTGCCGGCCCTGGGGAATGAGGAGAGTTTCCCTGGCGGGGGCGCAAACCGCACACTGGGGTTACTGCGTTCCCCGCCCTGGGGGGAAGCATGGGCATAGCGCCAGAAACCCCTGGGGGTCCCTGTGGCGTTTCGGCTGGTGAGTAATCCACATTTTTAGTAAAGTGTGTGTGAGTGATTTAGCGACTGCTGCGGCAGCCGCTGTACATATACATGCCGGTGACTAGTTTTTCTATGTCCGCAGGAGGATGCCTGCAGGACGAGGGAAAGGAGGGGAGTACGCGCTCTTTTTATTTTTGAATTTCGCGCCGCTCTGAGCGCGCGCTTTACTGCAGCCTCCATTTCCGGCTCCTCTACATGGAGCACACGGAGGCAGAGCGCGGCGGCCATTGCTGATAAAGCGCTGCAGGTTGAAAGCTCCCAGGATCGTTCCCCTCCCCTCCCGGCAAGAACCGTGACCAGCTGGGTGAGTCGCTTCTAGCCCGCGGGCAGAAGCTTAACCCCTTCACCTCCACAGCGCAGGCGCCGTCTGGGGCACTACTGAGTGACAGATTGTGCTGTCCTGCGGCTGTTATCGCATAAGGGGCTCGCACACTCTTTCAATATTAATAAAGAGGTTGTGGGGAGTCTGCGATTTTAATACTGCCACTATACGTTCCCGCTAACGATCCTGATAACGACGCATACTAATGCGATCGTTTGTGTGATCTTTTTTAATGTCGCTAGTAGCTGCCAATCTGGACGATCTCATTAACATGGCATAAGCGGTTAGCGATCTCCTTGACAACTTTGGCGGTCATTGCGATATACAAAACAGCGCAATTTTTTAGGGATCTTGTGGAACGTTTTCTGTATAGTGTGGCATAAAAAGCTGTCCTGCAGCTGCTGCCTTATAAGAGGCACTTGAGGCTCGCACACCCTTTTCATTATCAAGGTTGTGGGGAGTCGGCTACTTTAACCCCTTCTTAGGCGGTTAACTCTTGATGGGAGACAGCTGGGGTAGCTCTCTCTTTTAGAGCTTTAACCCTTCAGCGTTTGTTTTTTATTTAAGAACTGTTCTGGTTACTGACAGGTTTATCCTGCCATATACTATGCAAGGGCATGTCAGAGACTCTCTCCCAGATCCGCTATGGATCAGCCTCGCGTATCTGACACGCAGACCTCGACTCATGCACGGCGGTCGGAGGTTCCAGTGGTGTCAAAATGGAGGCCTTCACTAGTTTCTATTGATGGCCTGTCTGACCTTCTAGGTTATGGAGTGTCCGTTAGATCCTCTCAAGGAAGCGACACAAATCGGTGCCTTCCTTCTCGCTTAGCGAAGAAGTCCGATTCGGACAAGGAGGATCGGCAGGGACACCCTGCCTCTCTCATGGGCCGTACTAAAATTTCTGTGGAAGCCATGAGGACGTTACAGTTACCGGAGGAGGTAACTAGTCGTCCTGGTAAGTCGGCCCGGATGTTTCAAGAGTTGCATGGGTCGCGACGACCTTACAAACTGTATCCGTTTTTCTACGGAGTTGTTTTGTTAATTGGACCCCTTCTCCTGAAGTGAATGTCCCTTTATCCCAGCTTAGCAAATCTTCCTGGTAAAAGGGAAGGCGAGTCTGCAGGACACGCTGGACAGAAAAACGGAGATGGCAGCAATATCCATCTGCGAGACCATGGATCATAGATTCGGTATTAAGGATCTAGGTGTACTTGTTAAGTTCCCCTGAGCCGGTTGGACCGTCTAAGGACGGCGTGGCAAGTTTCCCTCTATCAAGGTAGATGGGCTTTTCTAGTTGAAGGATAATGCGTCACTGCTATCCAGGGCGCAATCCTCGGCAATCACAGTCAGAAGAGCACTGTGACTTGGATGGAACGCGGTTTTCCAACAGGGTTTGCTATCTTTAGCTTAGAAAGTGGTCAGCTATATGACTGACCTCACGGAGCTGATTGCCAAGGCAAAGGCAAAAGAAACAGCTTTACCGCAGCGCAGAGCTGTGACTTCTGCGTCTGGCAGGACTAGTGCCGATAGTTATCGGCAGTCCTTTTCGGTTCAAGGGATGATCTGGCCAACCCTCTGGGGGTTTGCGTCGTCTCTCTCTTTTAAAAAAAAAAAAAAAGGGGGAATTCTCAGAAATTCCGCATACCCTGGAAACAGAACTTCTGTTAAGGCAAAAGCTGGCAAAAAAAAAAAAAAAATCCGCTAAGGCGGACTGACATCTGACATTCCGTCAGAGCCGAGCATGGAGTCGCTTCGCTCCGTTATGGCTGCCCTGTCGCAGAACGACTTTTTGGTCAATCGACATTCGCGACGCTTATTGGCATGTTCCCGTCGGAAGAGCTCACCAGCGCTTCCTTCGTTTTTTGCCATAGAATCAACCATTACCAGGTTGTGGCTCGGCCATTCGGCTTGGCCTTAACGCCCAGAATTTTTACAACGAGTCTGGCGCCTAAATCTCATGGCAATTCTTCGAAGACGGGGACTTACGATTCGTCCCTATTTGGACGACCTTTCGATTGTGGCCTCAAAGGAGAAGTCGTCTCTGGAATCGTCGCAGGCAATCCTGTTTTTGAGGATGCATTTCGACACGGTACGGGCGGTGTTGTCCCTACCTCCAGACAAGCAGGCATGTCTGCTCCAACATGTACAGATTATGAAGTCTGCGACAGCAATGTCCCTTCGGAAGGTATGCGCCTTCTGGGTTTGATGGTGGCGTCCATGGAGCACTTCCGTTTGCCCAATTTCATTCCAGAGCTTTCCATAGGCTCATTCTGAGTCGTTGGGATCAATCGCAAGGTTCACTGGATTGCAGCGTCACCATCTCTCACAGGGTGCGAGAATCCCTAGGATGGTGGTTACGTCCAGGAGCGTTATCCCTGGGAAAGTCTTTCCTCCCTGGAACGATCTTCGGATCCAGAGAGTATGGTTTGAGCGGTCTGCCAGTCCGAGTGCGGACAGACAACGCGACGGCGGTCGCGTATATCAACCACCAAGGCGGGACGAGGAGTTCCCATGCTGGAGGTGTCTCGGATACTGATTTGGGCCGAGACCAGGGTTCCAGCCATCTCTGCAATTCACATTCCAGGAGTCCAGAATACCACAGCGGACTTCCTCAGTAGCGAGAAGATGGATCCCGGAGAATGGGGTCTTCATCCGAAAATTTTTTGCACTGCTGTGCTTCCTTTGGGGAACTCACCAAGTGGACTTGATGGGGTCCAGGTTCAATACCAAACTACCGACCTTCATGTCCAGGTACAAGGACACGAAGGCTGTGGCGGTAGACGCTCTGGTGGATCCGTGGGACCATTTCGAGCTAGTTTATGTGTTTCCGCCGATATCCTTACTCCCTCTGGTGCTGCGTCGGATCAGACTGGAGAGAATTCCGGCTATTTTGATAGCCCCAGATTGGCCAAGGAGGACGTGGTTCTCGACACTAGTGTCGCTTTTGGCGGCGCCGCCATTCCCACTTCCTCTTCGCCCGGACCTGTTAACCCAGGGACTCGTTCGTTATCCGAACTTGAAGTCTCTGCGTTTGACGGCGTGGCTCTTGAGACCGAAATATTGACCCATAGAGGTTTTTTCAGCCGAGGTCATTGCTACTCTTCGAGCTGCCAGAAGTCCGGCTACTACTAGGATTTACCACAAAACTTGGGAAACCTTCTTTTCGTGGTGTTCGGGGTTTTCACGGGACCCGAGAAAATTTTCCATTCCCAATTTGTTGGATTTTCTGCAACATGGGTTAGACAAGGGTTTGGCAGTTAGCACCCTGAAAGGTCAGGTTTCTGCTCTTTCCTTACTATTCCGGAGAGCTGTTGCCTCGCGTAGGGACGTGCTTTCCTTTTTTCCATGGTATAGCTCGTAAGTTTCCGTCGCGGAAGGCACCTTTGTCTCCTTGGCGGCTCAACCTTGTTTGGAGGCTCTTCAGCATAAACCCTTTGAGCCTATGGACTGTAATGTATGTAGTACAGTTCATATAGCGTCTTGTGCTTGGGTGCGATGAAAACACAGGAGTCACAGGTTTGATATAGAAAAGTCCTGTATTACTTCATACAAGTTGGCAGAAATAGTCACACAGTTTGCAGACACAGAAACAGGAGACACAGCAGGCCAGAGTAATCCAAGCTCAGCAATCACTCTCCAATACAGATTCAGGATCTTCTTCTCTGTTACCGTAAGTCCATGCAAACGTGGGTCTTTCAAAGAGCAGGGTTCAGAGTCCACAAGTGCTTCAGAGTTCCTCAGTAGGAATAGCTGGAGTACAAGGTCCAAGGCTTACAGGAGTCAAGTCACAGGTTCACTGCAGGCTAGATTCTGAAGCACTGATTGCTCAGCTGTGGCTGCTTAAGAAGCAAAGGAGAGAATCAGGGCGGGAACATGCAAGCTGGAAACTCCATTTTGACTGAGGGCAAGATAGCTGCAGCAAGACAGAAAGTAAAATGGCTGACGAACAAACTGAGTTTCAGGAATATATACATAGAACCTTACATTACTCCCCCCTTAAGGACAACCTCCGGATGACCTCAGACCAGGCTTGTGTGGGTACCTCTGATGAAACTGACGGAGCAAGTGAGGAGCATTAACGTTATTGACCGGTTCCCATGAGTTGTCCTCCACTGGGTAGCCCTGCCATTTAATCAGATATTGTAACTGATTTCTATACAACCTGGAATCTAAAATCCTTTCCACCACAAATTCTTCCTGACCATCGACTAGCACTGGGTCAGGGCAAGGAGAGGAACGTCCAGGAAACGTATTGGGTGTCGCAGCCTTTAGTAGGGATACATGAAAGACAGGGTGGATTCTCATAGTTCTGGGCAGTTGAAGACGACAAGCAACGGCACTTATAATTTTACTGATTTTATAGGGTCCAATGTACTTATGTCCCAACTTAGACGATGGAATCCTTAACTTAAGATTTCTGGTTGACAGCCAGACCAAGTCTCCTACCTTGAAAGCTGGTGCAGGTTTACAAAATTTATCTGCAGCTTTCTTGTACCTTTCTTGAGCCGATTCCAGATTTTCCTTTAGAAGATCCATATTCTTCTGTAAAGACGTGATTCTTTCAGCCACTGCTGGTAAAGGCATTTCTATGGGAAATCGTGGTAGAATGTTAGGATGATAACCTAGATTAGAGTAAAAAGGAGACTGTTTAGTGGAGGCACTCTGAGAGTTGTTATACGAGAACTCAGCTAATGGAAGTAGATCCACCCAATCATCCTGTAGGTGGCAGATAAAGCAGCGGAGATACTGCTCCAGGGTTTGATTGGTTCGTTCGGTCTGTCCATTTGTCTGGGGATGAAAAGCAGAAGAAAGGTTTACTTTAATGTCCAATGCTGCACAGAAATTTTGCCAAAACCTAGAAGTGAATTGCACCCCTCGATCCGAAATAACCTCATCCGGTACTCCATGTAAGCGAAACACATCTTTAATCATCAAATCTGATGTCTGTTTTGCAGTGGGTAAGCCGACACAAGGGATAAAATGAGCTGCCTTTGTTAGACGGTCAACCACCACTAGAATGGTGTTCTTCCCCTGAGAGGTTGGTAACTCCACAATGAAGTCCATAGAAATGGATCCCCACGGGCGGGACGGGGTGGGAAGAGGCTGTAACAGACCAGTTGGTGAGGAGCGAGGTGTTTTGCATCTTGCACAGACCTCACATGAAGTGACATAATTCAAAACATCCTTCCTGCAAGTGGGCCACCAAAAGAAACGAGAAAGAAATTCCTGTGTCTTTAGAATTCCTCTATGCCCAGCTATCTTGGAATCGTGAATGAGTTGCAATACTCTTAATCTGACTGTTTCAGGAATATACAGACGTTGTCCCTGAATCCACACACCATTCTTAAAGACAAGACTTACGTCCCTTGGGGGTTGTGCCAAAAAGGAATCCGCATGGTATGCTTCCTTGATGTCCTTAAGTAGGTCTTGATTATGAATTACTCCTAGGAATCTAGAGTCAGGAAGAATAGTCTTAGGAGGAGTAATTGGACGTGTCTCTGCTGAGTAAATCCTAGAGAGTGCATCAGCCTTTCCATTGCGCGATCCTGGTCTATAAGAGATGATAAAATTAAATTGGTTTAAGAAAAGATTCCAGCGAGCCTGGCGAGGAGTCAGGCACTTAGCCGACCTGATAAACTCAAGGTTACGATGGTCTGTCAGGACGACTATTTGCTGTGCAGCACCCTGAAGAAGGTGTCTCCATTCTTTGAAGGCGGCAACAATGGGCAACAACTCTCTATTGCCCACATCGTAGTTCCTCTCAGCCGAAGACAACTGCTGGGAAAAGAAGGCACAGGGATGCAAGACATTCTTCTCACCTGTTCTCTGAGAGAGTATAGCTCCAACGGCACAGTCTGAAGCATCCACCTCTATTATGAAGGCAAGCTCGGGGTTGGGATGTACTAGGATAGGTGCAGTGGTAAATTTATCTTTTAGACGGGAAAATGCTTCCTGGGCTTGGGGAGTCCAGGAAAACCTAGACTCTTTCCGGGTAAGTTGAGTGATAGGTGACACTACCTCAGAGAAATTTCTAATGAAACGTCTATAGAAGTTGGCAAACCGATGAAGCGCTGTACCTCCTTCACATTTCTAGGACTTGGCCAATCCTTGATGGCTTGGGTTTTGCTTCCATCCATACTAATTCCTTGTGTAGACAGTACATACCCCAGAAATTGAATTTCGGTCCTATGGAATTCACACTTTTCAAGTTTGATGTAAAGATGATTTTGTCTTAGACGTTCCAAGACCATTCTCACATGTCCATGATGTTCCTCTGTGGAGTTAGAAAAAATTAGAATATCATCCAAATAAATTACCACGAATGTATCTAGGAGATCCTGAAGATGTCATTCACCAAGTGTTGGAAAGTGGCTGGGGCGGTACTCAGACCAAAAGGCATAACTAGATATTCAAAGTGTCCATAGCGTGACCTGAATGCAGTCTTCCATTCATCCCCAGGTCTAATACGGACTAAGTTATAGGCCCCACGAAGATCTAGTTTAGAAAAAATTTTGGCATGTCGCACTCTCTCCAATAACTCAGGGATTAAAGGCAATGGATAACGGTTTCTAATAGTAACCTTATTGAGTTCCCTATAGTCTACGCATGGTCTCAGAGATCCATCTTTCTTCTTTACAAAGAAGATGGGTGCACCTGCAGGAGATGAAGAGGGGCGTATGAAGCCCTTGGCTAGATTTTCATCTATGTAATCCTTTAAAGCCTTTAGCTCGGGCCCCGCCAGGGGGTAGATCTTACCAAAAGGTATCTCTGCTCCAGGCAATAATTCAATTGGACAATCATATGGACGGTGAGGAGGAAGCTGGTCAGCGTTCTTCTTGTCACATAAATCCACATAGTCCTGGTATACAGCTGGTAGTTCAGGGACTGACATGATTCCTTTAGGAACAGAGCAAGCTGAAACTTTTGGACTCATCTGTTTCTCTGGAAAGTGTAATTCCTTGGTCTCCCAGTTAATGGTAGGATTCTGAGCCTGCAGCCATGGTAGCCCTAGAATAATGGGAAAGTGGGGAGAAGAGATAAGCATAAAGGACAGTTTCTCTTGATGATCTTTACCCATAAGAACCCTCAAAGACTCTGTTTCCTGATCCACTGGTCCAGAGGTCAGCAGGGAGCCATCCACAGTTTCCATCTGTACTGGAGTAGCCTTCTTCACTGAACGTATTCCCTGTTTCAGAGCAAAGGAGACATCCATAAAATTTCCACTTGCCCCTGAGTCGATCATAGCAGAGCTAGACACCCAAGCTGAGTCAACCCAGAGTTTGATGGAAAGAAAGCAATGAGAATTGTTTTTCTTACAACTCAGCTGGGACACCGCTGAGGAAACTTGAAAAATGGCAGCGTTTACACAGTCAACGTCCTCAGACGTAACGGAGTTTAAGTCCGAGAAATCAAGATCTGTTGCTGCAGATCTCTCTGGAGCCTGAGGCTCGGACCTGACAGATCCCCTCTCGCAACACTCACAATGAATGAGTGCTGCAGTAGTCTTACGAGAACGGCTGGGGCAGTTTATAATGAAGTGCCCTGACTTACCACAATAGAAACATAGATTCTCCTTAAAACGATGTTCCTTGCGTGCATCACTAACCCGTCGTTGTAAAGAGTCTACCTGCATAGGTTCAGGTTCCCGTGTAATCCTACTCAAAGGTTCCTTAGCTGGAGAGGAAGGTAGGAAAAGGTTAGTACGATTGCTTTCGAACCATCTCTCTTGCCTGCGTTCAGTCAGACGAGTATCAATACGGATGCAGTAGTTAATAAAGTCACCTAACGCAGTGGGAGGGTCGGCACGAGCAAGTTCATCCTTAATCAGTGGAGATAACCCCTTTCGAAAAATAGATTTTTTGGCGGAACTGTCCCAGGTGGTATCAAGGGCCCATCTCCTGAAATCCAAGGCATATTCAGCTACCGAGTGCTTACCTTCGCGCAAAGCTAACATGGCTGCTTCAGCTGTTGCACCTCGATTGGGGTCATCAAACACCTGCCCCATGGCTGAAATAAAATCATCAAGGTGATTCAAACAATCATCCTCAGTCTCAATCAGAGGGTTTGCCCACATTAAAGCCTTGTTGGTAAGCAACATAATTATAGTAAGCACCTTAGATCGTTCAGTGGGAAATTGTGAAGCATGTGCAGACAAAAAAAGATTGCATTGATTAATAAATCCCCTGAATTTCTCACGTTCACCGCCAAAACGAAAAGGGGGCAACTTGGGAATCCCAGCACTCGGGGCTACGGCAGGAGCCTGGACTCGCCCCTCTAGAACCTCAATCCTGGCTCGCAAATCCTGGGTAGTCTGTCCAACCACTTGCAAATTGTGATTATTGAGGTCCTGTAGATTTGTAAAACGGGTCTTTATATTCTGCAAATCTGCAAGGATATTATCAGTCACTCCGCAAAGTTCCTTTATGCGGGCCTCCATTTTCCAGATCTTTTAAGACAGGATTACTGGAAGAAGAGGAGAGAAAAAAAAAACAATAGTGTTCACCTGTGGCAACACTGCAGAGAGAAAAAAAAATTAAGGGAACTGCTCACCTGGAATGGTTGTGAGGAGTCACAACCACTATCATCACAGAAAGTTTCAACCAGACATCTGATATCCAGAGTTACAGCAGACAAAAAAGAGAAAAGAAAGGAAAAAAACAAAAACAAACAATAGTGTTTACCTGTGGTAACACTGCAAAAAGAAAAAAACTTAAGGGAATTGCTCACCTGGAATGGTTGTGAGAAGTCACAACCACTGTCATCACAGAAAGTACAACCGGACGTCTGATATCCACAGTACAGCAGACACAGCCTTCCAGACCCAGCAGACACTAACGTTTTGGCTTCAGAATCTTGTAATGTATGTAGTACAGTTCATATAGTGTCTTGTGCTTGGGTGCGATGAAAACACAGGAGTCACAGGTTTGATATAGAAAAGTCCTGTATTACTTCATACAAGTTGGCAGAAATAGTCACACAGTTTGCAGACACAGAAACAGGAGACACAGCAGGCCAGAGTAATCCAAGCTCAGCAATCACTCTCCAATACAGATTCAGGATCTTCTTCTCTGTTACCGTAAGTCCATGCAAACGTGGGTCTTTCAAAGAGCAGGGTTCAGAGTCCACAAGTGCTTCAGAGTTCCTCAGTAGGAATAGCTGGAGTACAAGGTCCAAGGCTTACAGGAGTCAAGTCACAGGTTCACTGCAGGCTAGATTCTGAAGCACTGATTGCTCAGCTGTGGCTGCTTAAGAAGCAAAGGAGAGAATCAGGGCGGGAACATGCAAGCTGGAAACTCCATTTTGACTGAGGGCAAGATAGCTGCAGCAAGACAGAAAGTAAAATGGCTGACAAACAAACTGAGTTTCAGGAATATATACATAGAATCTTACATGGACTCTGCTAGCCTTTCTTTACTTTCTTGGAAGGTGGTCTTCCTAGTAGCGGTCACCTCTTTGAGAAGAGTTTTTTCTGAGTTGGCAGCTCTTTCTTGCTCGCCTCCTTTTCTGGAGTTTTTTCCGGATCGTGTAGTGCTTCGCACATGGGGTGATTTTCTACCTAAGGTAGTGTCACAATTTCATGTTAACCAGGATATTGTGTTGCCTTCACTCTGTCCGGATCCGAAGAATGCGAAAGAGCGAGTTTTGCACACATTGGATTTAGTGCGGGCCTTGAAGTTTTATTTATCCATTACTCAAGGTTTTCGTAAGTCGGATTCCCTGTTTGTGGTTCCAGCAGGTCGTCGGCGTGGTCAACGAGCTTCCAAGGATTCTATAGCTCGTTGGATCCGGTCAGCTATCTTGGAAGCTTACCAGTTTTGGCGGTGAATCTTGCACGATTAAGATCCGAGCCCATTCCACGAGAGCTGTGGCTTCATCGTGGGCTTTTCATCAAGGGGCCTCGGCAGCTCAGCTCTGCCGGGCGGCAACTTGGCGCTCTGTCCACACGTTTACAAAGTCTTATAAGGTGGACATCAGTGCTTCCGCTGATGCAGCCCTCGGACCTAGGGTCCTGCAGGCAGCTGTAGTTTAAAGTTCTGGATGAACTTGTGTTTAGTTCTGGTTGCACTTTTTTTTTAAGGTTGTTGGGTTTCTGCCTTTTGTTGGTTTTTTCCCACCCTTATTTTTGAACTGCTTTGGGACGTCCCATCAGTAATGAATACTGTGGCTCTCTTCCTTCCATCTGCAGCTGAAACACAGATTTTGGTAAGAACTTACCTGTAAAATCCTTTTCAGCGAAGGAAGGAAGAGAGACACAGCACCCTCCCAAGGCAGAAGTGTGTTGATGTTTTCAGATGCAGCGTGACCCTTATCTGATAAGCGATTATCTGGGCTGAGGTCAGCGCGCTAAGGCTCTGTTCCAGCATCGCCAGCTCATCGCAGTAGTCAGGTTCAGTGAGTAGTACCTGGAACTCTGTGGTTTGCCTTACTTTGCATACATAACCTGTATTCTTGTGTTTCTTCTCTGAAGTTCCTTCAGAAGGGGTTATGTTGCTCCGCTGGTGATCTTGGTTCTTCCCTAAAGCTTTGGTACGACTGAAGGAGCTGAGTAGGAGGAGCCCGAGCTGCAGGAGCCAGCCAGTCAACACGCTTTTGATCTGAGGTGTCATCCTGGTCTGGGGCTCCGCCTACCCATCAGTAATGAATACTGTGTCTCTCTTCCTTCCTTCGCTGAAAAGGATTTTACAGGTAAGTTCTTACCAAAATCCGTGTTTTAGGCTGCTCCACCACCTCTTCATCCACACTTTCATACTGGGAAGAGTTATCAGAAGCAGCCAAACCCTCCCTCTCCATCCTCCGGATCTCCTCGCTCACCGCCTTCTCCCCAAGGGCCTCAGAGGCTTCGGCTGCCGCCTCCAGGGTGGGGGCAGTCATCACCCCAGTTGCCTGAGGCTTATCCTGCCCCCTGTCCTTACGGTGCCTCACCTGTTGCCACTGGTGGGCAGATGTACCAGCCTCGCCTTTCCTCACTGACCCCTCAGCTCTCCCTCACGCCTCCACCCCCAGCCCCAGCAGAAGTTGCACCACCGGGGACTCCCCCATGGCTCCCCCCCGCTGGGCCAGAGATGGTGCCGGAAAAGGAGCGGGGGCAGCGGCTATACGGGTGACCTAGGTCACCACACAGGTGACACCTAATGTCACCACAGGCCGCGGCAAGATGACCTACCCCGCCACACAAGGCACACTTCTGCACCTTGCAGCCTGCGCTGAAGTGGCGGGGATTACCGCACCTGTGGCAGACCTTCGGTTGCCCCTGGTAGAAGATCTGGATTCTGTCCCTCCCCAGAAATGCTGAGGAGGGGATGTGGGTGACCATACCTCCTGAAACCTTCAACTTTACCATGAAGGTCCAGCCCCCTGACCAAATGCCAAACTCGTCCCTATTATTCTTAGGGACGTCCGTGACTTCCCCATAACGGGAAAGCCACGTCATGATGTCAACCCCAGAGAGTGACTCGTTACTCGTCAGAACGGTCACCCTCTTTACACTATTTTGGCGAGACACTGCCTGAACGGCAAAGTCTCGCCAGCCGGGCTCCCCCTTTGCCAGTTCGAAATTCGACCAGAAAAAACTCTAGGCCCTCTGGCCGAACAAAACTGACATCGAAGAAGGAGGTGCCAAACGGATGAATCAGGGCAAAGATGTCCGTCGCCCTGAAGTCCATCTTCAGAAGGAGCTCCACAACCCTCGCTCTTGGCGGGCACGCTTCACTGCCCCTCCACCGAAGACGGATCACATTCCGCCTGGCCACCCCCTGCTCGGCTGTCGGGAGGGACCAAACCTTTTCCCCCTCCCTTTTATCTTGGAAGGCAGCCAGGCCGTATCTATCCAGCCAAAAGGCCAAGTCCACTTCTCTGCCCTCTACATTGATCGTCCGTTCTCCCTTTTTGAGGGCCTCCAGGAAACGCCCCCGAATAACTCAGAGGACCGGTGGCTGGGGGGGCAGATGGACCGGCCCCCTCCCCCCTCCTTCCAGTTCCATCAGACACCCCAGTCACACTTGCCACTTTAGACACACTACCACTCGCATCCTCAACCACAGACACTTCCATACCCACACCCTCCACATCCACTCCATCAGTCACCCCACTTTCACTCACATGCACACTGGGGTCAATATTTTGACTCACATTTTGGGTATTTCCATGAATGTTTGGTTCTCTGCTGCTACCACCACCTACTGGTGGCATCTTCCCTGCCTGGGGGGTGCTGGCCCTTTAAGATTTCTGCTGCCATTGGTCTTCAGCAGCACTGCCTCCACAGTCTGCACAGAGCCTTCTCTCCCACTTGCAGGGAGGAAGCAAGGAGCAGTCCTGCCTCCAGCTCCATCTTTCTGGCTTGTCGCCGGTGCCCCCACTGCAGGTAAGCCCCCAGACTCAGGGGATCCGGCCAGGCAAGCGCCCTTGCTGCTGTCTGCTGCAGTCTCTGCTCCATTGCTGATCTTGACCATTTTTTTTTTCTTTTGCTGGGAAGCCACGCCCCCAGCCTCCAGCTTCACAGCACAGAGATCAGAAGCTGCACCCACATGGGCGGCGGGTGCCGAGGAGGCCACACCTCCCGAGACCGGCTGCAGCGGGACCCCTGGAGCCGACCAGGAGCCGGGACCACCCCCAGGGGCCCGCCCGGCGGTACCAGTCCCCCGGGGCACAGCGCCCCCAACCACCACACCCTGGGCCACAAATAGCTTGGGCACAGCAACTCCGGCGGCCGGCCCCAGGCTAGGCCACTCCCCCTCAGCTTCCACCGGCGGCGGGGCCCCCAGCCCAGACTTCACCGCAGACCCCGCCAGGGGAGCCGACCCCACCAGTTGTTTTTTATGAGCCGGCTCTGCCGGAGCCGCAGGCCCCGCCCCCTTCACTTTATTGGGTGCCTGTGCCCCCAGAAGCAATCCAGTAACGGATCTGTAAGTGGGGGACCCAGACACCACAGCGCTCACCGCCGGAGATGCGGTCCCGGCTGCCACTCTCTTGCCCACCACGGGGCCACCCTCCACACTGCTCCATATCAGACACGTCACTACCCCCTCCATTACCACAAACAGAGGCGGCGCCCTGCATGTCATGGCCTGTAATCTCCCCGCTCCCTTGCTGCGGACCCACAACAGAGCCCGAGCCGGGTGGGTAGCGGGTGCCACACAGCAGGACCGGGGGGCCCCAGAGAGGGGGACATACACAAACTTCTGGACAACAGCTGTTTTTTTACCTTCTTCTTAGCTTTTCTCTTCATCCCCCTCCTGGTTGCCTTGTCATCGCAGATCTCATCCCCGAACCTCAGCTGGTTAAACCGGACCGGGGACTCGATCTGCCGGATCTGCTGCATGACGAGGCAGCCCCCCTCACTGCTGCTACTACTACCACCATCCTCCTCCTCACACTCGCTGCCCTCTGAAGAGCCAGAATCTGGCGGGAGAGCCACTTGCTCGGGGGCTATCCCGCTGTGCGACGCCTGGAGATCTCTTACCAGGCCACCAGGCGGTGGGTAGGGCACGACCTCCTTGCATTCCTCTTCCTCCTCTTCCACCACCTGGCCGGGGCTCCGTGGCCCCTCTGGAGCCCCATTGGCTCTGAACCGGTCGTCATTCTCCAGCTTTTCACAGAAGGGCCCACTGCCGGCCAGGATCTCGCACCTCCGGCTTGCCAGGTCTTCTATGGATTTCTGGATCCTTCTGACCACGGCGGATATCTCGGCCTTCTTATTGCCGGAGGCCCTGTTGGACCTCTCCTTAGCTACACTCAACTCCCCCCAGAGGGATCTTAGCTTCCTTGAGGCGTCCTCATACTCACAGAGGTGCGCATGGACACGGGAACCATAAACCACGGTGGTTTCTTTCGTCGCCTTGGAGCCCCACTTAAGGGGTCCTGCTGCAGCACCCCTGCTCGTACTCGGCCTACCTCCGGGGAAGGAGCCACCGCGGCCATGGCCACGGGGTACTGCGGGTCTTCATGCTGGATCCTTGGCCAGATCTTGTGACCCAAGCCGGATTGGGAGTCCTCCCACCCCCCGCCGGCTTGGACCGGGAGGTGGGAGACGGAGGCCCAGCCCCGGAGTCCAGTCCCAAGATGAGCCTTCTTTCCTGGGAAGGAGGCAGACAAAAAGTCCCAGATGGAAAAACTTTACCTCCCTTTCCGGGCAGCACACACAGGCACCACACTCAGACCGCACGGCAAGCTCCGCCCCTTCCTGTGGGATGGTCCAGAGCTGCACTCACTATTCTGCTGGTGCAGTCACTGTGTACATACATTACAATACTGATCCTGAGTTACATCCTGTATTATACTCCAGAGCTGCACTCACTATTCTGCTGGTGCAGTCACTGTGTACATACATTACTGATCCAGAGTTACATCCTGTATTATACCCCAGAGCTGCACTCACTATTCTGCTGGTGCAGTCACTGTGAACATACATTACATTACTGATCCTGAGTTACATCCTGTATTATACCCCAGAGCTGCACTCACTATTCTGCTGGTGCAGTCACTGTGTACATACATTACATTACTGATCCTGAGTTACATCCTGTAGCTCTTTTTATTATAAAAAATATAAACAATACATACCATAATAAATTTCAAACTGTACATAAATGAACATTGCTAAGATAAATAACAGAAACAAAAGAAACCAGCTTCAAAACAAAATTAAACCAAAAAGTCCAGAGTCCTTAGTCCTTTCTCTTCTTCAGAACTATTGCAGCTCCAAAGGACCCCCAGCAGGGACATTATCATTAAACAAAATTAAATATAAGACATAAAAGAAACATGCACACACACTCACACTGACACACACTCACGCACCTCCCCCCAAAAAAAAGAAAAAAAGCCTCACCTGGCTATACATACAACACAACCTATATATAAACGCTACTATATACACTACTATATACACTAAGATATGGAAATTTTTTTTTTAATTTTTTTTTTTTTTTTCCCCCTCACCACACCACAGGTCCATGAGTTCATGCCCTTTTCACAGCAATCTTTACGGGTCCATGAAAGTTTATGCCCTTAGAAATTTTTCGGGTCCATGGCAAGTTCCATGCCCTCCCCCCCACACAAACACCCCCACCCAACCTAAACTATACCCCCAAAACATATAACTATTTACACTTATATACAAAACATTACATTAACAGACCTACCACACAAAACACTACATTACATTATATTAACCACACTTTACTTAAACCACAACATTATAAACATTTACACTGTACACTGACCACATAACTTGCAAGGCCCAAGTTCAGCGCCTGCAAGCCCAATATCCATTATTTCCTGAATTTACAAAACAAAAAGCTAAATGTGCCACACACCAGCCCACCACCGGGAAACTGGAGTCCTAAGAGGCCCCGTCCCTAACCACCAACACACGCACCCTGTCCCTCACCAACTAAATCTGCCCCTAAAAGAAAAGAAACTGACCCTAACTATCCCTACCTGCCCTACCTATCCCTACTCTACCTAGCTTATCAAAACTAACTATCTAGCTATCCGTAAACTGACCCTCCCTGTCCCTATCTGTCCCTACTTTTCTCTCCCTCAACACCCACACCACCTTATCTTACCCTACCAACAATCTCACACAGACCAGCTCTCCCTAGGGCACGTTAAAGGAGTAACCCCTCCAAAGCCAAGAGGCCCTCCTCGCACCCAGCCTCTCGAACTCCAAAGAGCGCACCTTCCCCAAGTCACCCAAGATGTTTCTAACCACCTCATCCCGGGGAGGACTTTCAGCTGCGTGGAAACTAAACTCTGTGCACTCCAAGTGTGGAACCTAATGACTACACTAACTAGGAATAAAGTGCTCCGTTCTCGGCCACCCAGGGATCTGAATGCCCCATAAGCCCACTCCGGATAAGAAAGGGACGCCAGCCTATGGAAGCACCCACCCTGTTGTAGACCCCTGTATTAAAGGGACACTGAAGGAGGAAGTGCTCCATGCTTTCCAACATGTCGCCACACTCCTCACGGGGACAACCCTGATCATCGGAGCTCCTGCACTTCAGGTTGTCCCTTACATACAGCCTCCCATGGAAGCAGCGCCAGGCCAAGTCCCAAAACTTCAAGGGGATCCGCTTGGAATTTAATAACCCAAGCCCAACCTCCAGATCCCGGCCTGGGCAATCCTTGAGCACCAGGGGCTTCCGGAAATGGGTCAACAGAACCCTGCTGTCAAGGAATTTCCTCGACATGGTCCTGATTTCCCACATTCCCAGACCCCACCGGCGGATCACCTTCAGAACCGGGGTAGCATAAGCCGGGAGATGTCCGTGTGGTGTGCGCAGGTCCTTCACCTGCCCTCCTGTCTCCCATTCCTGGAAGAAAGGCCGAAACCAACCCCTGCAGGAGAATACCCACGGAGGAGCCCTCTCTGAATAGAGGTTGGCAACATTGATCTTAAGAAAGGTGTTTATCAGAAACACCACCGGGTTGACCATACCCAACCCACCTAGTCTCCTCGTGCGGTACGTGACCTCTCTCTTAATTAGGTTAAGCCTGTTCCCCCATAACAGCTGGAAGAAAAGGCTATAGACCCGTGTCCAGAGAGGTTCTGGCAAGACGCAGACACTGCCCAGGTATATTAACAAGGGAAGCAGAAAGCCTTTGGCCAAATTGACCCTTTCCCTCAGGGTTAAAGACCAACCCTTCCACTGGTCCACCTTTTGGGCGGCGATCTTAAGTCTGCCCTCCCAATTTTGCTGGGGGTAGTCCCCGGGGCCAAATTCGATGCCTAGGATTTTGGCGGAGGTCTGGGGCCCTGGAAGAGTGTCCGGGAGATCAAAACTAGGATCTCCCCCTCCCAGCCAGAGACTTTCGCACTTTTCCCGGTTGATCATGGACCCGGACGCCTCCGAGTAGCGTTCGACCTCAGACATGACCCAATCCGCCTCCTCTCTCGAGGACACAAAGAGGGAGACGTCGTCAGCGTACGCTACCATCCTCAGAGTGGCCCCCGGCTCCGCCCGGTCCATCCCGACTCCCACCAACGGTCCACGATCTACCCTCCTCAAGAAGGGATCGATCGCGAACACGTATAAAAGTGGGCTCAGAGGACAACCCTGGCGGACCCCGGAACTCACCTCAAAAGGGTGACCAACCCAACCGTTCACGAGTGGAAAAGTCTCAGCCCCTGGTATAAGGTCTCTAACCAATTTACAAACCTCCCAGGCAGACCTTACCTCAAAAGGACAGACCAGAGGTACTCGTGATTCACCCTGTCAAAGGCCTTCGCTTGATCTAAGGACAGCAAGTACCCCTTCCAGTGACCTGCCCTGCCCTGCTCCACTGCCTCTCGGACACCGAGCACAGCACTAAAAGTACTGCGGCCTGGAACAGAGCAGTGCTGAGCCCCCGAAAGGAGCTGGGGTGCAAACTTCACCAGCCGATTAAACAGCACCTTTGCCAGAACCTTCCGGTCCACATTGAGAAGCGCTATGGGACGCCAGTTCTCAATACGGGACGAGTCCTTACCCTTTGATAGGATAATCAGGGCTGACCTCCTCATTGAGCTGGGAAAGCACCCGAGGAAAGGCACTCATTAAACACCTCAGTCAAGAGGGGGACCAAGGAGTCCCTAAAGGCCTTGTAAAACTCGGATGTTAAGCCATCCGGACCTGGCGATTTTTTGGGCCGAAGCCCATCAATGGCCAGTCTCACTTCCTCTTCCCTGATTGCCTCTACCAAAACATCAAGAGAGGGGTCATCTCCTGGCTCAGGAATGGTCTCAGCCAGGAAAGCCGACATCCCGTCTCGATCCAGATCCCTCTTTTCCAAGAGGTGCGAGTAGAAGGATCTGACCACCTCCAGGATCCCTGATTTGGATCGGTTCAGGGAACCCGTACTGTCGATCAGTCCTGTCACCATCTTACAATTCACTGACATCTTACAGTTTCTGTAAGGGTCGGGCGAGCGGTACCTCCCGAAATCCCTCTCAAAAACCAAAGATGTGTGCCTATCATACTGACACCTCTTGAGCAAAGACTTCACCCTGGAGATCTCCTCACGGTCACCCCCAGTCGAGACAAGCTGCTCGAGTTTCCTCCTCAAAGCCTGATACAAGCGGTGCCTGTTCAGACTCCTGAGGCTCGAGAGCTGACGGAAGAACCCCGCCACCCTCTCTTTGAAGATCTCCCACCACTCAGACTTACTGCTACAGAGATCCAAAAGCGGTACCTGGCTCTGAAGAAATTCCTCAAAGGACTGTCTCACTTCCGCTTCTTCCAAGAGGGATGAATTCAGCTTCCACAGCCCTCTTCCCATCCGGGGAGTCTCTGTAACATTCAGAGAAAAGAAATTAAACAGTGATCGGAGAATTCCACCTCAACGGCGGACACTGCAGAAAAGATGGCATCCTCCTTCAAAAAAAACCTATCTATCCTAGACCTACAGCTACCTCTATGAAAGGTGAAACCCCCGTGACCTGGGGTGTGCCGGATGTGGACATCCACCAGGCGAGCTTCGCTAGCTATACTATTTAATGCTGTACTATCGTAAGCCAGGTGGCCTCCGGGGCCCCCCCTATCACGGGATCTCGTAATGGTGTTAAAATCCCCACCGAAGACCACCTGCCGGCTCGTAAAAAGAAAGGGCTTGATCTTCATGAAGAGACATTTGCGGTCCCACTTGGATTGTGGACCATAGATGTTTATGAGCCGAAGCTCCTGTCCCCTCATGAAAACGTCTAAGACCAGGCACCTCCCCATTTCTATCTCAATAACCCGTCGGCATTCCACCTCCGCGGTCTTAAAAAGGACCGCCACCCCGCTATACGGCTCGGCCGCAAGAGACCAGTATGAGGGCCCCACCTCCACTCCCTCCTGGCTTTATGGATGGCCCCCATGTCTGTTAGTCGGGTCTCTTGCAAAAACAAAATTTCAGCCTCAAATCGGGTGAAAAAATCAAAGGCCGCAAATCTGGCCGCATCTGACTTAATACTGGCGACATTAATGGACGCCAGAGTCAACGGGGTGAGTCCCGCCATCATGGGTGATTGAGTTAGATGGCCTTCTTCTTCCCCACCCCGTCTTTCCCCTCCGAAGAGGGGTCTGATCCCTTCCGTTTTAGGGAAGACGAGGTATCCATCCCCATGGTCTCCTTGCCTCCGGGCTCCAGGTCTGTCCCCCCCCCCAGAGGAAACAGCGTCCCCTGGGGGACGGACTCCGCCATCCCCTGAAGGCCCCCCAGATGGCGCCCCCGGCCCCTCGCCCCCGACCTCCGTCCCAGCAGGGTCGTCGAGGGCTTGGTACCGGTTGGAGAGGGCGATCAGAGGGGAGCCGGTGAGCCCTTCCGTTGGCATACTTACGGTCGGGGGAGAGGTTTGGAAGGCTTAACCACCTTCTTCTTCCTCCTTCCGGTACGCTTTTTATCACCCTTCTCTACTGTAGGCTGATCCGTGACCTCCTCATCCACACTTTCATACTGGGAGGAGTTGTCGGAGTCAGCCAGGTTTTCCTCCCTCTCCATCCTCCTGATCTCCTCGCATACCTCTTCCTCCCCCGGGGCCTCAGAGACACCGGCCACCGGCCTAGAGGGGAGGGCAGGCATCACCCCAGTTGCCTGAGGCTCTCCCCGCCCCTCACCCCTGTGGCGCTTTTCCTGTCTCCTCTGGTAAGAGGGACCTCTATTGGCCTTGTCCTTCCTCACTGGCCCCTTAGCCCCTCTCCCGCCACCACCACCTGCCACAGCAGAGGTCGCGCTGCCAAGGGTTGCCCCCTCACGGTCTCCCCCACCGGGCCTGCAGCGGCATTGGTAAAGGAGCGAGGGCAGCGGCTATACGGGTGACCTAGGTCACCACACTGGTGGCACCGAATGTCCTTGCAAGATGCGGCGAGATGACCTACCCCACCACACAAGGCACATTTCTGCACCTTGCAGCTTGCGCTGAAGTGGCGGGGATCACCGCACTTGTGGCAGACCTTCGGCTGCCCCTGGTAGAAGACCAGGATCCTGTCCCTCCCTAGGAACGCCGAGGAAGGGATGTGGGTGACGGTACCCCCTGAGACCTTCAACTTCATCATGAAGGTCCAGCCCCCCGACCAGATACCGAACTCGTCCCGATTTTTTTTGGGGACGTCCGTGACTTCCCCATAACAGGAAAGCCACGTCATGATGTCAACGCCGGAGAGTGACTCGTTACAAGTCACCATGGTCACTCTCTTAACGGCATTTTGGCGAGACAACGCCTGTACGGCGAAGTCTCGCCATCCGGGCTCCCCCGTTAACCAGCTCGTAATTAGACCAGAAGAGCTCTAGCCCCTCCGGCCGAACGAAACTGATGTCGAAGAATAGGGTGGCCGAGGAATGGATCAGGGCAAAGATGTCCGTCACCCTGAAGCCCATCTTCAGGAGGAGCTCCACCACCCTACTCCTGGGTGGGCAAGCTTCACCGCCCCTCCAGCGAAGACGGACCACATTCCTCCTGGCCGGCCCTTGCCCGGCTGTCGGGAGGGACCAAATGGTTTCCCCCTCCCTTCTATCTTGGAAGGCGGCCAGGCCATGTCTCTCCAACCAGAAAGACAAGTCCACCTCTCTTCCCTCTACATTGACCGACCGCTCTCCTTTTTTAAGGGCCTCCAGAAAACGGCGGTGCAAAACGCCGTCCCCAGAGTCCGGAGGCAAGGAGACCCCCTGAGAACCCCCCGGAGCCCCAGCCACAACCCCCGCAAAAGAACGGGGTCTCACTGCTGGGGGGCCAGATGGGACAGCCCCTCCCTCACCACCCGTGCTCCCACTTACACCAACACTCACTCCCTCCGCATTCACTCCCACATCCACGTCACCCATGTCACTCACCTCACTCATACCATTCACCTCAGCCAATTCATCAATATTTTCAATATTCTTTTTCTTGCAGTTTAGTTTTTTACCTGCTGGGGGCCCTGGCTGATCGGTGCTCTGCCCGCATTGTTTTTGCCCAGGAGTACTGCCGCCCCTTTACGAGCCGCAGAACAGAGCCCACCTAGTAAGCTCTGCCTGGGCTCAGGAGCAGCAGCACTTCCTGGGCTCTCTGGCTCCATTTTTTTTTTTGTTGTTACATTTGGGGCAGGGCCGGGCTCTGCCTCTGCACCCTGCCCCCCACTGGAAACCTGCGCTGGCTTCTCTTGGGGCACCGGAGCCCCCGCACCACTAGATGGAGGTAAGTGGGCTGCGGACCCCAGCAACCCCTTGCCAGCTCTCTCGGGCATTGTTTTGGGTGGGACAGAAGGCAGCGAGCCCGCCGAGGCCACGCCCCCCCCGCTGGTCACGGCAATGGCGGGTAGAGCGAAGGCCCGAAAGGCCACGCTCCCCCCGCCAGCCGTGAGCACAGCGAGCGGAGCTGCGGCCGCCGAGGCCACGCCCCCACCGCCAGCCGCAGTCATAGCGGGTGAGGCAGCAGCCCGCAAGGCTACGCCCCCCCCGCCAGACGCGACAATAGCGGGTGGGACAGCGGCCGAGGAGGACACGCCCCCCTCGCAGGCCACCACCGCCTTCTTGTACCCACCACTCGCTTTTGGCAAGGTTGGCCACTCCCCATCGGCGCCCAGCGGCGGCGGGGTCCCCGGCACGGACCCCTTATTGGATCGACGCGCAGAGGACCCCGACCCTGCCGCGGACACCGCCAGGGGAGCGACCAACAGCTTGCACTTTTTAACTTGCTGCCTTACGGCAGACTCCGCGCCCTTTCTTGGTCTCTGGACCCCCAAAAATGATCCAGTCTGAGCGGATCCGAGTGTGGGGGGCCCAGAGACCCCAGCTCTCGCCGCCGGAGATGCGGCCCCGGCTGTACCGACTGTAGGTGCCGGGCCAGCCCCCGCTGCCACAGAGGACTGGGCCCGAGCACCACCACCATCAACAACACCGGCACCGACACTCTCCATATCGCTGCCTGAGTCCGAGCTGCCACCACCAGACATGGCACCCAGACCCGGGCAGACTCTTCTCTCCCCGCTCCCTTGCTGTGGACCCACCACAGGGCCCGAGCCGGGGTGGGTAGCGGGTTCCACACAACGGGACAGGGGGGCCCCAGGAAGGGGAGCATAGACGAATTTGTCTATGGTGGTGACTCTGGCTTTTTTTTTTCTTTTCTTCCCCTTCCCGGTTGCCCCATCCTCGCAGATCTCATCCCCAAACAACAGCTCGCCAAACCGTGCTGGGGACTCGATCTGCCGCACTTGTTGCAGGATGAGGCAGCCCCCCTCACTGCTGATACCACTCCCTCCATCCTCCCCCTCGCTCCCACTTTCCTCCGAACTACTGGAGTCCGGTGGGAGGGCCACTTGCTCGGGGGCTATCCCGCTGCATGATACCTGGGCATTTACACTCACCAGGTCTTCAGGTGGGACTGGCACAGATACCTCACAGCCGCCATCTTCCTCCTTCTCCTCCTCCACCTGGCTGGGGCCTCCTGACCCCCCAGGACACCCACCGGTCAGGGCCCTGAACCGGTCGTCGTTTTTGAGCTTCTCCTCGAAAGGGCCGCTCCCAGCCAGGATCTCTGCCCTCCGTTTTTCCAGATCTGTTATTGACCCCTTCAGCCTCTGCACCGTGGTGGTGACCTCTGCTCTCCTTGAGGCAGGGAGCTTGTTCTTCGCCATGATGCGTGCTCCCTTCAACTCCTCCCGGAGTCTCCTTAGCTGTTTGGCGGCCTCCTCGTATTCGCAGAGGTGCGCGTGGATGCGGGAGCCATAGGTGGTGACAGGCTCCCCCGCTGCCTTGGAGCCCCAGATGTTGGGGGGCTCCACCACCGCACCTCCGCTGGCCGCCTCTCCTCCTCCGGAAGGAGTAACCGCCACGGTCCCAGCCTCGGGGGTCTTGGTTCCTGGGGTCTTGCGGCCCCCTGAGGGCTTTTTCCTCGCTATCTCCCCTGGGACCGGCTAGATGGTATGGCCTCCTGCTGGTATGTGGGGCCTCCCACCCCCAGCCGCCTTGCTGGAGGGTGGGAGCCGGCGCACGGTCCCAGGGATAAGTGTCTCTCTGTGGGAAGGCAGGCAGGTGGACCAGGGAAAAAAAAAATCCTCCCTTTGCAGAGATCTTTCCAAGCAGCTGCAGACACCGAGCACACGTCTAGCTCCACCCCTTCCTGTGTGAGACTCCAGAGCTGCACTCACTATTCTGCTGGTGGAGTCACTGTGTACATACATTACTGATCCTGTACTGATCCTGAGTTACATCCTGTATTATACTCCAGAGCTGCACTCACTATTCTGCTGGTGCAGTCACTGTGTACATACATTACATTACTGATCCTGATTTACATCCTGTATTATACTCCAGAGCTGCACTCACTATTCTGCTGGTGCAATTACTGTGTACATACATTACATTACTGATCCTGAGTTACATCCTGTATTATACTCCAGAGCTGCACTCACTATTCTGCTGGTGCAGTTAATGTGTACATACATTACAGTACTGATCCTGAGTTACATCCTGTATTATACCCCAGAGCTGCACTCACTATTCTGCTGGTGCAGTCACTGTGTACATACATTACAGTACTGATCCTGAGTTACATCCTGTATTATACTCCAGAGCTGCACTCACTATTCTGCTGGTGCAGTCACTGTGTACATACAGTACTGATCCTGAGTTACATCCTGTGTTATACTCCAGAGCTGCACTCACTATTCTGCTGGTGCAGTCACTGTGTACATACATTACATTACTGATCCTGAGTTGCATCCTGTATTATACTGCAGAGCTGCACTCATTATTCTGCTGGTGCAGTCACTGTGTACATACATTACAGTATTGATCCTGAGTTACATCCTGTATTATACTCCAGAGCTGCACTCACTATTCTGCTGGTGCTGTCACTGTGTACTAACATTACATTACTGATCCTGAGTTACATCCTGTATTATACTCCAGAGCTGCACTCACTATTCTGCTGGTGCAATCACTGTGTACTAACATTACATTACTGATCCTGAGTTACATCCTGTATTATACTCCAGAGCTGCACTCACTATTCTGCTGGTGCAGTCACAGTGTACATACATTACATTACTGATCCTGAGTTACATCCTGTATTATACTCCAGAGCTGCACTCACTATTCTGCTGGTGCAGTTAATGTGTACATACATTACATTACTGATCCTGAGTTACATCCTGTATTATACTCCAGAGCTGCACTCACTATTCTGCTGGTGCAGTCACTGTGTACATACATTACATTACTGATCCTGAGTTACCTCCTGTGTTATACTCCAGAGCTGCACTCACTATTCTGCTGGTGCAGTCACTGTGTACATACATTACATTACTGACCCTGAGTTACATCCAGTATTATACTCCAGAGCTGCACTCACTATTCTGCTGGTGCAGTCACTGTGTACATACATTACTGATCCTGAGTTACCTCCTGTATTATACTCCAGAGCTGCACTCGCTATTCTGCTGGTGCAGTCACTGTGTACATACATTACATTACTGATCCTGAGTTACATCCTGTATTATACTCCAGAGCTGCACTCACTATTCTGCTGGTGCAGTCACAGTGTACATACATTACATTACTGATCCTGAGTTACATCCTGTATTATACTCCAGAGCTGCACTCACTATTCTGCTGGTGCAGTTAATGTGTACATACATTACATTACTGATCCTGAGTTACATCCTGTATTATACTCCAGAGCTGCACTCACTATTCTGCTGGTGCAGTCACTGTGTACATACATTACATTACTGATCCTGAGTTACCTCCTGTGTTATACTCCAGAGCTGCACTCACTATTCTGCTGGTGCAGTTAATGTGTACATACATTACATTACTGATCCTGAGTTACATCCTGTATTATACCCCAGAGCTGCACTCACTATTCTGCTGGTGCAGTCACTGTGTACATACATTACTGATCCTGAGTTACCTCCTGTATTATACTCCAGAGCTGCACTCGCTATTCTGCTGGTGCAGTCACTGTGTACATACATTACATTACTGATCCTGAGTTACATCCTGTATTATACTCCAGAGCTGCACTCACTATTCTGCTGGTGCAGTCACTGTGTACATACATTACATTACTGATCCTGAGTTACATCCTGTATTATACCCCAGAGCTGCACTCACTATTCTACTGGTGCAATCACCAGTCACTGTGTAAATACATTGCATTACTGATCCTGAGTTACATCCTGTATTATACTCCAGAGCTGCACTCACTATTCTGCTGTCACTGTGTACATACGGCCATTACTCTTGCAGGTCGGTGGCGGATTACCTGGGCAGCGATGTGATATCAGGATTAATGTCCATACATGGATCGGTGAGTAGATATTTGCAGTACACACAACCACCACTAGGAGGAGCTGATGAGTTACTGCATACACTCTGCACATATTCCTCCATTATAACTCTGTATAGTAGTAGCGCCCTCTAGTGGAGACTGCAGGTAGCTAGGATTCTCACATCTCATGCAGAGGGTTTGGAGCTGTGTGTCAGACTATGGGGTCTTTCTCTGGGAGGAGGGGATCCATGACAGCTGCCATTGTCTGCTCTGCCCCGATATGTGAGGCATCTCCCGCTGATCCCCCCCCTAGACAGTAATGAAGTGTTGGGTTTGATCACTGACGTCCATGTCTCCATGTATTTCAGCTCCAGGAGCGTCAGCTGTACAGGTAAGAGCGTCACTCCTAACCTGGCCACTACTACTACTCCTGCCGTCCGCATCGGGGGAGGCCGCATCGGGCGGATACCTCGGGTCTGAGACTGACTGATGATGATGGGGAACTGCATTAAGGAGGGTTGCCCGGTGTATAGAGACTGGCACTGTATGGTGGGAAGTTGGTATATAGACTGGCACTGTATGGGGGGGAGGTCGGTATATAGAGACTGGCACTGTATGGGGGAAGGTCCGGTGTATAGAGACTGGCACTGTATGAGGGGAAGTCCGGTGTATAGAGACTGGCACTGTATGAGGGGGAGGTCCCGTGTATAGAGACTGGCACTATATGGGGGGAGGTCTGGTGTATAGAGACTGGCACTGTATGAGGGGGAGGTCTGGTGTATAGAGACTGGCACTGTATGGGGGAAGGTCCGGTGTATAGAGACTGGCACTGTGAGGGGGGAGGTCCGGTGTATAGAGACTGGCACTGTATGGGGAAGGTCCGGTGTATAGAGACTGGCACTGTATGAGGGGAAGTCCAGTGTATAGAGACTGGCACTGTATGGGGGAAGGTCCGGTGTATAGAGACTGGCACTGTATGGGGGGAGGTCTGGTGCATAGAGACTGGCACTGTATGGGGGAAGGTCCGGTGTATAGAGACTGGCACTTAATGGGGGAAGGTCCGGTGTATAGAGACTGGCACTGTATGCAGGAGGTCCGGTGTATAGAGACTGTCACTGTATGGGGGAAGGTCCTGTGTATAGAGACTGGCACTGTATGGGTGAGGTCCGGTGTATAGAGACTGGCACTGTATGAGGGGGGAGGTCCGGTGTATAGAGACTGGCATTGTATGAGGGGGAGGTCCGGTGTATAGAGACTGGCACTGTATGGGGGGGGTCCGGTGTATAGAGACTGTCACTGTATGAGGGGGGAGGTCCGGTGTATAGAGACTGGCACTGTATGCAGGAGGTCCGGTGTATAGAGACTGTCACTGTATGGGGGGAGGTCCTGTGTATAGAGACTGGCACTGTATGGGGAGTTCCGGTGTATAGAGACTGGCACTGTATGGGTGAGGTCCGGTGTATAGAGACTGGCACTGTATGAGGGGGAGGTCCGGTGTATAGAGACTGGCACTGTATGAGGGGGGAGGTCCGGTGTATAGAGACTGGCACTGTATGAGGGGGGAGGTCCGGTGTATAGAGACTGGCACCGTATGAGGGGGGAGGTCCAGTGTATAGAGACTGGCACTGTATGGGGGGGAGGTCCGGTGTATAGAGACTGGCACTGTATTGGGGAGGTCCGGTGTATAGAGACTGGCACTGTGAGGGGGGAGGTCCGGTGTATAGAGACTGGCACTGTATTGGGGGAGGTCCGGTGTATAGAGACTGGCACTGTGAGGGGGGAGGTCCTGTGTATAGAGACTGGCACTGTATGGGGGGAGGTCCGGTGTATAGAGACTGGCACTGTGAGGGGGGAGGTCCGGTGTATAGAGACTGGCACTGTATGATGGGGGAGGTCCGGTGTATAGAGATGGCACTGTATGGGGGGGAGTCCGGTGTATAGAGACTGGCACTGTATGAGTGGGAGGTCCGGTGTATAGAGACTGGCACTGTATGAGGGGGGAGGTCCTGTGTATAGAGACTGGCACTGTATGGGGGGGAGGTCCAGTGTATAGAGGCTGGCACTGTATGGGGGAGGTCCGGTGTATGGAGACTGGCACTGTATGGGGGAAGGTCCGGTGTATAGAGACTGGCACTGTGTGGGGAAGGTACGGTTTATAGAGACTGGCACTTTATGAGGGGAGGTCCGGTGTATAGAGACTGGCACTATATGGGGCGGAGGTCCGGTGTATAGAGACTGGCACTGTATGGGGGGAGGTCCGGTGTATAGAGACTGGCACTGTGAGGGGGGAGGTCCAGTGTATAGAGACTGGCACCGTATGATGGGGAGGTGCGGTGTATAGACTGGCACTGTATGAGGGGGAGGTCCGGTGTGTAAAGCCTGGCACTATATGAGGGGGAGGTCAGTGTATAGAGACTGGCACATATGACTGAGCATGATTGGTCTGAGGATGGAGCCCGGTGAGTGGCAGAGGCATCGATCTCCAGGTGCTGATCTCCCACCTCCAGGCTGAGCGGTGCACCGGGGCGGCCCGCCTCCACCATCCACCTCCAGGCTGAGTGGTGCTCTGGGGCGGCCTGCCTCCACCATCCACCTCCAGGCTGAGCGGTGCTCCGGGGCAGCTCGCCTCCACCATCCACCTCCAGGCTGAGTGGTGTCCCGGGGCCGCCCACCTCCACTATCCACCTCCAGGCTGAGCGGTGCCCCGAGGCCGCCCACCATTCACCTCCAGGCTGAGCGGTGCTCCGGGGCGGCCCGCCTCCACCATCCACCTCCAGGCTGAGCGGTGCCCCGAGGCCGCCCACCATCTACCTCCAGGCTCAGCGGTGCTCCGGGGCCGCCCACCTCCACCATCCACCTCCAGGCTGAGCGGTGCCCCGAGGCCGCCCACCATCCACCTCCAGGCTAAGCGGTGCACCGGGGCGGCCCGCCTCAACCATCCACCTCCTGGCTGAGCGGTGCCTCCGGGGCGGTCCGCCTCCACCATCCACCTCCAGGATGAGCGGTGCTCCGGGGCGGCCCGCCTCCACCATCCACCTCCAGTCTGAGTGGTGTCACAGGGCGGCCCGCCTCCACCATCCACCTCCAGGCTGAGCGGTGCCCTGGGGCGGCCCGCCTCCACCATCCACCTCCAGGCTGAGCGGTGCCCTGGGGCGGCCCGCCTCCACCATCCACCTCCAGGCTGAGCGGTGCCCTGGGGCGGCCCGCCTCCACCATCCACCTCCAGGCTGAGCGGTGCCCTGGGGCGGCCCGCCTCCACCATCCACCTCCAGGCTGAGTGGTGCCATGGGGCGGCCCGCCTCCACCATCCACCTCCAGGCTGAGCGGTGCCCTGGGGCGGCCCGCCTCCACCATCCACCTCCAGGCTGAGTGGTGCCACAGGGCGGCCCGCCTCCACCATCCACCTCCAGGCTGAGCGGTGCCCTGGGGTGGCCCGCCTCCATCATCCACCTCCAGGCTGAGTGGTGCCACGGGGCGGCCCGCCTCCACCATCCACCTCCAGGCTGAGCGGTACCTTGGGGCGGCCCGCCTCCACCATCCACCTCCAGGCTGAGCGGTGCCCCGGGGCGGCCTGCCTTTACCATCCACCTGTCAGCTGTGTTATCTCAGCCGCGGCTGCTATGAGGAAGTCGCTGTTACCTACCTGTGGGCTGGGAAATTCTCCAAATGCTCTGCGCTCACTCATAAACATGGCCGCCCCATCTGGAGGGCATGGATCTAGGGCAGACAACACTTACTATCCCCGGGGGCGGGGTACTTGCTGTGCCGGAGTCGGATCTTCACCCTACAGCCGGACCCTGTTTATAAGGCACCAGTGAATGCTCCATGTAATTCCACACTTGTCCATTAGTGGCCGCTGTAGGATAATTGCATGGCTGGTGGCAGCAGCCTGCGTCGATCACTGGGATCTCCGATCTTAGACGAGTCGTGATGCGGCTTCCACTTGTTGTTTTATGTCCTCCCGCCCAGACTAACCAGTAGCCGTCATGGCGGCAGCAGACAGCAGTGATTTCTGTTGCTGAAGGGCTGCATTTGCCTCCAGCGCCTGCCCTAATCTCCTCTGCCGTCCTCGTTAATGTCAGGGTGGAGCGCAGGCGGCATCCTTATTGTCCTGCGCTCATCCTATTACACACGGAGAATACGTGACTCACAGGGAACGGTTCACATGACAAACTCAGCCCAAGTCGGCACCACTGCGCCGCTCCACTAGTCCCTTCTGTGCACATTACAAATCTGAAAAAAGTTTTTCGTTATCTGTTTTCTAGGCCGAGATATAAGCAATCAAAGTTACAGGCCTGAAGCCTGAGGCTGCACTACTGAGAGACCTCATTGAGACTGGCACTGTATGTGGTGGGACGTCCGGTGGACATTAGTGTCCACACACATAACTGAGCCAGCTAAGATGCAGATACCGACGAGGGTAAGGCCGGCGTCACACTGGCGACAGAATCGGACGACTGCAATGCGATGAAAAATTGTATTGCAGTCTGCCCTATGTTAATCTATGGAGCAGCTCCCAGTATCAGATTTTTTGTGGTCCGTTTTAAACGTCCGTGTGCAATCGCAGCATGCTGCGATTGTCACCGATTGTGGG
>JARQOD010000002.1:644864521-644878721 GCA_033576555.1 Oophaga sylvatica | reverse complement strand
GAGGATGGATGAGAAGACCACCTGCGCACCCAGTTCTTTCACTTTCTTGCCTAAGTTTTCAAAGTCACTGCAGATGGTTTCCAGGTCACTTCTTGTGGTGTCATTTGTCCCCACATGTATTAGCAGGAATGGGTAGTCATCTTTAGGTCTGAAGAGTCCTGATATCCTGTCAGACACATCTTTAATTTTTGCACCTGGAAGACAGCACATTTCTCTTGAGGTTATATCCGGTCTGCAGATAGCAGCCTCTGTTCCTCTCAACAGGGAATCCCCCATGACCACAACTCTCCGTTTCTTCTTCACAACATTTTTCTTTCTCCATTCAGGAGGACTCTGAGGGCTTACAAGGTTGCTCTTTGTGGGCAAAGTCTTATCCTGATGTATTTCTTCATCATTCTCCTGTGTGAGAGCCTGGTACTGGTTCCTGAGCAGTATGGGTGCTGACTGCCTCACGATCCTCCTGCTTCTCTGGGTCACATGCTTCCATTCCTCTGCTTCTTCAGGTGCTCTTCGAATTTCTTCTCTTTCTGCACCATGAAGAGATAATTCTGCTCTGTCTAAGAATTCTTCATCTTCCTTAATGATCTTCAATGTAGATAACCTCTCTTCCAGATTTCGCAACTTTTCCTCCAACATGGACACAAGCTTGCATTTGTGGCATGTGAAATTTGGCTTTTCCACTGGTAAATCTGTGAACATGTAGCAAGAAATGCAACTCACCACATGGCTCCTAGCCTCTTCCATGCTCTTATTGTTAAAGAGATATCACAGCGGTGAAAAAAGTACCAAAATTGGAGCTCGCGGAGACTCTTCACTTATCCCAGAATGAACTGGGAATATGCAAATGATCTCCTCAGGACTCCTCCCCTGGTTTACCGATGTCCTCCTTTCAGCTGCAACAACCAAAACCCAGTGTTCTTGGAGCTCGCGGAGACTCCACTTATCCCAGAATGAACTGGGAATATGCAAATGATCTCCTCAGGACTCCTCCCCTGGTTTACCGATGTCCTCCTTTCAGCTGCAACAACCAAAACCCAGTGTTCTTGGAGCTCGTGGAGACTCTTCACTTATCCCAGAATGAACTGGGAATATGCAAATGATCTCCTCAGGACTCCTCCCCTGGTTTACCGATGTCCTCCTTTCAGCTGCAACAACCAAAACCCAGTGTTCTTGGAGCTCGCGGAGACTCTTCACTTATACCAGAATGAACTGGGAATATGCAAATGATCTCCTCAGGACTCCTGAGGAGGGGTTACAAGGACACTAAACTTCAGGAAGGCAAGTTTCCAACAGATGAAAGAACTTAGTGCAATAAACTGGGATGATATCTTGAAACAAAAGTACACAAAGAAAAAGGGAGGCGTATATTAGCATCCTGAATAGGACCAGTGCACAGTATACAGTATATACCCTGTGGGAATAAACATGCTAGAAATAGGATAAAACTATGGCTAAATAGAGCTGTAAGGGGTGCAATAAGTAACAAAAAAAGCATTTAAATTAAAGCAAGTAGGTAGTGAGGAGGCATTAAATAAATACAGAAGTTTAAAATTCTGTAAAATGCAAATCAAGGTTGCAAAGATTGAGAGACTCATTGCCAGAGCAATTAAAAACAATTCCAAAATATTCTTTAACTACATAAATAAGAAAGTAAAAAATGATAGTGTTGGCCCCCTTAAAAATAGTCAGGGTGAAATGGTGAATGAGGGAAAAGCCAATATGCTAAATGACATTTTTTCAACAGTATTTACACAAGAAAATCCCATGATCAATGATAAGAAATTCTCCATTAAATGTAATCTGCTTAACCCAGCAGGAAGTACGGCGGCATCAAAATCACTAAAGTTGACAAATCCCTGTGCCCAGATGTGATACACCCCCTAAATACTGCAGGAATTAAGTACAGTCATTGATCGACCATTATTTTCAATCTTTAAGGCTAACAAAAAGGGGGCATGGCCTAGCAGCTGACGTGAACAGATGGCTTCTGGAGCTCCTGCACTGCCATTTTTCATAAATCCTGCGACAAGTCCCTCCCGAGAGCCTGTAATGTCCCATGCAGGGGGAGGAGGGTAGTAGAGGCTGGTCCTGAAGAGTGGTGCTGCAGGGAGCTGCCGAGATGGTGCAGAAAAAGCAGCAGGACGCTAAGGCAGGAGTGGGGAGCCGGGCTCAAGATGGCTTGAAATATGCATGGGTGGAGGGAGCAGAGAAGGAGATGGGCAAGGTGAGAGGGGAGGAAACCGGAGAGAAGGGGAAAGAAGGGAGAAGACCCAAAGGAAGATGCGGTACAAGAGGGGTCTGGGGGGTGGGGGGGAGGAGAAGAATGCCAGGGGGTGGGGAGTGTGGAGCAGGAGCCGGTAGTAGGAGAGCACAGCTGCAGGGTATTTATGATCTAGTCAGATTCTGCAAGACTGCACTAACGGGCCTCACACAAACAGTGGATGGGGTTAAAGAAGAAGTGACTAAGATGAAGGCAGCCATAAATAAAGTTGATGCTAGAGTGGGGGCAGTGGAGGAAAGAGTGAGTGTGCTGGAGGATCAACTTTCTAAGATGCAGAAGTCCCACACTCAATGTCTGCAAAGGTGTGCCACTCTGGCTGAAAAAAAAAAAAAAAAGCTATCGGAGGAATAGTGTGAGGCTAGTGGGCATCCCTGAAAAGGCTGAAGGGACAAATACTACAATGTTTAATAATGGCTCCACAGTAAAATTGGTGCTGATAACCTGACCAGGCTGTTTGCAGTGGAAAGGGCCCCCCGTGTCCCCATGAGACTCCTCCTGCCGGGATCCCCCCCTACTACTATCCTTGCTAGGATCCTTAATTAGGAGACATATTGAGGAAAGCAAGAGTGGCTGATATGTGCATTAATGGCCAAAAAAATAAAAAAAACATCTCTAGTTACCCCGATTACCCGGCTGAGGTGCAAAAGCTGAGGCTGAGATACGGAGCAGTAAAGAAAAGATTGAGAGACATGGACTTGATCTATTCTACTTTGTACCCAGCAAGGCTCAGGGTTGTAGCCCTGGGAGCTGTTCATGTTTTTTTCTAACAATGGAAGAGGTCACTAAATGGCTGGACTTAAATATCAAGAAGCTTAAGGCTGAAAAGGAAAGAGGGAAGAGAGAAGATGAAAGTTGAAAAGATGCTGCCTTTTACAGTCTGCTGGTTCCTGTTCAATAGCGGATACTGACTACGGAGGGAGTAATTGCAATAATGTTATAGACATGCGGAGGAGCTGTGGGGGTGTTCTAGTTAGATAGTGGTTTAGATGTTACGCTGAGAGGGTAGCTAGAAGCAGGATTACCCACTCTGGTAAGAGGAGAAATATAGCAAAGATATGGTTGTGGTTTACGGTGTGTATAAATATTGGGGTGGGAGAAGGGAGGGGTGGGTTGAAGTTTATAGTTTAAAAAAGATTCTTAAAAAAAAAATATATATATACAAAAAATAGCATTTTAAGGGGGTAAGGAAATTGTACACATGGGTTCATATGATGGGGGATAGAATTAAAGTCCTTAGCTGGAATATAAGAGGACTGTCAGAGGGAACACAGAACGGCGATTATAGAATATGTTAGGAAGAGGAGTCTGAATGTGATATGCCTTCAGGAGACGCATTTACTGAGAGAAGGTGGAGGTGCTGAAGAGGAGGTGATTGGGGGCCATATCACTCCACAATCTTCGTGTGCTGGGGTGGGGGGCTCATCTTTACAGACACAAAATATTCACAAACAAACACTGCACATCTGACCTATGGAGGCCTTCTACAAGTGGTTTAGCAGTTTTACAGATCTCAAATGTTCACAGACCACAAAACCCTGTGTGTCCGAGTTACAAAATTTCTTAAATGCTTTTGGTCACAATTAGAGATCACAGAAATAGACATTCACCGACAAAGCAACACTGCAAGCCTGAGATATAGATGTGTGTGGCCCAGCTATGCCAGGCACACATAATTCCAGGAAAATGCACAGGAAGGTAACCGTGAAGCTTGACATTTATTCACGTCACTCACATTTCCCAACACACCCACTAGGGGTATAAAAGGAAGTGACACGTAGCAGTCAGTGTTCATTCAGAGATTCAAGCCTTGGGAGACTCAGGAGTGAGTCATTCCCAGTCATTCAAGCTTCCCGTCTTAGGACAGTTCAGTCAGAGTTCAGTCTAGTTCCTGTTACAGGAGAAGACACTCAGGTTGGAATTCAGTCTAGTCTTGGAGGAAGTGAGTACAGACTAGATTCTGGCAGAGCAAGTTCATGAAGTGGAGTCTGGTTTGAGTGTAAGGAGTCACTCTAGCCCAGTCAGAACTGCAGGACCAGTACTTTAGCACAAGCTGCCACAACGAGTGTACTAGGAACTGTTCAGTGAGCTCTGAAGAAAGCTGGCATTCACATCATCGCTACTTGTGCTTATGTTAAGAGCAAGAGCAGGACGAGAGGCACAGTGGAGAAAGATAGAGAGAAGTGCATCAGGTACTGGACTACCCGCGCTAGTTAACCGGACACCGGGGTCCGAAGCGTTGCTAGTGCTTCAAGCCTAGTAATAAGAAACACCGGAGGCTTTCTGGACTACAAGTCGCAGAAGGTAGCCCTAAGCGCTGATACGTAAAAGGAGTCAGGTAGAACAAGGACCTTGAGTGAGGCGCCACAACAGTAGGGACTCTGTTCTCACCAATTAGAAGGCTCTACCACCATGTCGGCCGGGCGTTGCAGCTATGGAACAAGCTGGAGATAGACAGAGTTAACTTGACTTCATGCAAGTTTGTACTCACATACATTCAAAGTTAAAGGAGGCCTCTAACCTGCTCAGCGGTTATCCTGAATGTGCATTCTCCACCCCGACCAGCTCCCCGGGACCTGCCTGAAACATCTGCAAGTAAAGGTATGGAAAGAGATTGCCTTGTGTGAGACTGTTTCATTTACTACACCCTGCATCACCATAGACTTCCAGGGACCAGTCTCACCTGTGGGAGACCTACCATCTAGCTGCCCCATAACATCCCCTGTGAAGATCCATATAGCAGCGCTGGTCCAATTGATCAGATACCACGGGTGGAGTCACGAACTAACTAATCTACAATTCCCCTGTAAATATCCCCCATTGTATGAGCGCCCAGGGCCACGGACCGAGTCCCGCTGCCAGTGACAAATCCCATAGAAATCAATGGGCTCGGTGCCGAGTACCCCATAGCCCTGGTACTTCGTGCGACTCAGATGCGCACAAAATTTTAATAAGGCTCTTCGCACATTTACAGATCACAGAAGTGTTCCCAGCCTGCTAAAGTTGGAGTCACTTGGCATTGTGCCAATTTTTTTGTCAGATGTAAAATTGGACTGGGGTACTCTGTCAGCAGAGTCCCCAGAAAACAGAGGAGAGTTCAATTGAAAAGCTATTTGTCTTGAAGCCAAGAGGATAACCTAAAAATTGTTTGTCCATTTGTGGCTTCCCCCCATGGACTGAAAACTGTACCCCAGAGTCAGATAAGCAAAATGGAACAAGGTGGGAAAAAAAAAAAAAATATTCTGCAGGTGAACTGGCTATGTCGATGATGCCATCAGCAAGGATTTGGATTTCTGGATCATGGAGTGAATTACCTATACGATGAACTACTTGCTGGAGATGGGGTGCACCTTACGAAGACTGGAAAACATGTATTTGGAAGTCGCCTTGCTACACTCATCAGGAGAGCTTTACACTAGAGCAATGTGGGAAGGGAAGCAAAACACCAGAAAAAGCCATACACCTGACAAATACTATTGAGAATTCTGCTATTAGAAGTGGAAAGGAAGAACAAAGAAAAAAAAAAAAAATCATACAAATATTGGAGAAAAAGAAACCAGTCAAACTAAAATGTTTCTATACGAAAGCACAAGGCATGGGCAACAAACGAGAATTGGAACTAACGCAGGAAAAGAAGTATGATGTCATTGGAATCACTGAAACTTGGTGGGACGATACACATGATTGGAATACAAGGCTAGAAGGATACAACTTATTCGCAAGAAACAGACTTGATAAACGAGGAGGAGTCACATTGCATCATAGAAAAGCGTATATCCTAGGAGGTAGTGACCATGCTATTTTAGAATTTTGGATAACTAGAGGTGGAAGACCTGTGAAGACTCAGACGTCAAGGTTAGATTTCAGAAAGGCAGATTTTAAGTGACTCAGAATTGGAGGGATCCAATGACTGGATATCCAGAACAAAAGTGTCCAGGAAGGATGAGAAATATTGAAAAATGAGATTCTCAAAGCACAATCGTTAATTCCGAAAAGAGGGAAGAATAGGAAGCAATTACAGAAACCAGGATGGATGAACACAGAACCTAAATATGCTAAAAAAGGAAGAAAAATGTTTATCAAATGGAAAGAGGAGGCATATCTAAAGAATATAATGCCGTCTGCAGAACCTGCAGGGCACAAATCAGATTATCTGAAGCGGACAATGAATTAAGGCTTGCAAGAGTTGTCAAAAGCAGCAAAAAAAAAAAAAAAAAAAAAAAATTTATTGATTTTGGGGATGTCAAAAGTAAAGTCAAAGATACTCTTGGATTTTTACAGGATGAAAATGATGAAGTGGTAAGACAGGATGTTGAGAAACCCAAACTTAAATTCCTATTTTGCATCTGTTTTTCTCATAAAGAAAATGTAACAACTGATTTTTACTGTCCTTTTAAGGGAATAGAAGAATCCAGACAAATAGCGAGGAAACACTTAGCAAACCTAAATGAATTCAAGTCTCCAGGCCCAGATGAATTACACCCCAGAGTATTGATGGAGATCGAAGAAATCTTTGAAAATTCTTGGAGAACAGGAGAAGTCCCAGAAGACTGGAGAAGAGCAAATGTTCCCATCTTACAAAAAAGATAAGGCGGACCCAGGGAACTACAGGCCGGTGAGTGACTTTTATACTAGGAAAGATCTTTGAACAATTTATTAAACATGTATGTAAGTATCTGAATAAGAATGAAGTGATTAACCAGAGTCAGCATGGGTTTGTAACTAATAAGTCATGTCAGACTAACAATTTCCTTCTATGACAGAATCACTGAGTGGGTGAATCAGGGGGAAACGCTGTAGTTATAGTATATTTTGACTTCAGCTAAGCATCTCACACAATCCTTATTGAAAAAAATGACAGTGGAATGGACAAGACAACTGTTAGGTGGATTCATAATTGGATTAGTAATTAGACCCAAAGAGTGGTCGTAAATGGCTGCACATCCAGTTGGAAGAATGTCTCAGGTGGGGTACCACACAGCGGTCCTGGGCACTGTATTGTTCAACATCTTTATCAATGACTTAGAAGACAGTTTACCAAACTCCAGTCTTCGCTGCCCCCGAAGGGTCATGTTTTCAGGTTTTCATTTGTATTGCACAGATGGTGGAAGTATCAAGACATCAGGAATTCTCTCACCTGTACAACACTGAAAATCCTGAAAACATGACCCGTGGGGGCAGCGAGGACTGGAGTTTGGGAAAAATTGATTTAGATGAGAGTAAGCCGATTAAAATTAGCCGATGACACAAAGCTAGGAGGAAAAGCCAATACTAGAGGAGAGAATTCAAAAAGATATAAACTGGAGCAGTGGGCAGCAACTAACAGAATGCTTTTTAACAGGTAAAAATACAGTACTATATCTGGGCAATAAAATGAAAAAAGCGCATATAGAATGGGAGGAATAAGGCTAAGCAACAGCACATGTGAAAGACTTGGGTATACTAATAGATCACAGACTGAACAGAAGTCAGTGTGATTCAGCAGCAAAAAAGGCAAATACAATTCTAGGATGTATCAACAGAAGCATACAGTCTGGATCACGTGAAGTCATTATTGCCCTCTACTCTTTGGTCAGACCTCATCTGGAATACTGTGTCCAGTTTGGGGCACCACATTTAAAGATATATATATATATTGTGAGACAGTGAGAGTATGTGTGTTGAATGGGGTGTACATTTCACCTAGATACTTTGCTGACTGGTATAAGGGAAATGTATGGCTTTGTAAACCTAGTGGTAGAGAAAGGTCACTACACCTTACATTCAGTACACACTTGCAGCTCAGGCCTGAAACCACTCAGCTGTTAATTAGGAGACCAGAAGTAGGTGTCTGCGAACACAGTCAGAGAGCACGCTTAATCTGGACAAGGAGTCCAGGCACAAGAAGGAGTCTCCAGGAGTATGAGCTGTCTCAGTCTGGGTGCTCGATGTACCCCGGACACAGGAGTAGTCTCTGAGAATCCATGCGGATAGCTGCTGAATAGGAGGGGAGCTCTCAAGTCTGGACGTTGAAGGTGCCTTCAGACACAAGGAGGAGACTCTGTGAAACTCCATGCTGGTAAATGCTGAACATATGTGTTGTTTTGGCCCAGGCTGTTAGATAGATTTCCCTATCTATCCGGGACCAGACTAAGTGTAGTAAGTGGCTGGACAAGCCCAGGTCTTATGTTTATGATTTGATTTTGATTATGTTCTGTTTACTGTGGACTTTAATAAAACTGGTTGCGGCCAGTTTTTAACAGAACTACTGTCTGTGAATGAACTGTTTCCGTGCCACTCCGTCTACCCGGACGGCGATCCCAGAGCTATATCCCCTGAAAAGCTTACAATTGGTGCTGGAATGTGCGTGCAGCACAGTGGCGAGAGACAGCAATAAAGGTGAAGTCTGTTGAAGCAGCAGCAGAGAAAAAAAAAAAAAGTGTGTCAGCAAAAACGTCTGATTGGAGCAGTCTTAAAGAGACAGTAGCCCTAATAGACTTTGCAAAGAAAAAGAAAAAAAAAAAGTGTGTCAATAAAGGAGAAACGTCTGTTGGAGCAGTCTTAAAGAGACAGTGGCCCTAATAGAGTTTGCAGAAAAAAAAAAAAAAGTGTCTGCACAGCAAGGCTGAATTTTCTGTGGAAAAGACTGTGGAGTGTGTATGTCTTGAGTGAAGACTGCCGTTGTTGAGACAGAGAAGTCTGACAGCATGGATGACAGCATGGAGGCGCTGTTTGAACAAATGGCGCAAGTTAATGTGCAACATAAGACTGCCGTGGTTGAGACAGATAAGTCCGGCAGTATGGAGGAGCTCGTTGAGTACCTGGTCCAGGCCCAGCGGAGCATGCAGCAGAGCATGGAGCGGCAGCGTCTGCAGCACCAGCAGCGCATGCAGCAGGCCAAGCAGCAATTCCTGCAGCAGCAGCAGGAGAATAACCGGTTGTTTTTTGAGCAGGTTGCAGCACTACAAAAGACTTGCAGCGCATCGTCCCAAAGTAATGTTGCAAAGTCACCTGCATTGTCCGCTGTAAAGAAGGCGGTAAGTCGGTCCCTGAAAAAGATGACACCTCGTGATGATGTGGAGGTATATCTCACTAGGTTTGAGGGACTGGCAGAGAAGGAGAATCTGCCCCTATCTGAATGGGCCATGATGGTCGCACCCTATCTGATTGGAGAACCCCAAAGGGCCTATGTTGACCTGAGCGAGCAGGACAGCCAAGACTATGCCAAGCTGAAAGCGGAGATTCTTACCCGGCTGGGTGTTACGGTGACAGCCCGTGCCAGGGGAGTTCATGACTGGAGATGCAGTTGGGAGTCTGCAGTCAGCAAACCTGATTATGGAGTTGAAAAGGTGATAGTGGACCGCTACACCCAAGCACGTCCTCCTGAGGTACAGCCAGAGGTCGGACAAAGAGACCACCAGGACGCCAATCGTCTGGTCAGCCTGATGGAGAGGGCCTTCGCAACCAAGGACTGCCTCCGTGACCAGCCGTCTGAGAGGTCGTCACTTCAGAGTTCCTGGACGCCGAACTCTCCTGGTAAGAGCGTTCCAGCTGTTGGGGTCGTGTGGGTGGGAGAGTGTGATGGACAGTGTTGGAGATGTCGTGAAATTGCAGCCAACTGTCCAATAGAGGGGGAGCCTATGTGTTGTGATGTTGGCGGATCCCTCTCTCCCTGCGCAGAGCCTGTGTGTGTGTCCACCTCAGCCGAAGAGACTGGACCACAGGGGTCCCCGGTGGTTGTAAATGACTGCCCAGCACAGGCCCTCTTGGACTCAGAGTCCAGTGACTTCCGTATGGGACAGCCTGATTGATAGGGACTTCATCCCTGATAAACACCTGAGTGTGGTGTGTGTCCATGGAGACACCAAAGTCTACCCAGAGACTGTCGTGGACTTGATCCCCAAACGCGGGGAGGTTTCATGTGAAGAGGGGGTAGTGAAGAACCGGGTGCACCCCGTCATATTGGGTAATGACTTTCCCCGATCTAAGGGTCTCCTGGGGGAAAAATGTTTCTGATGGACAGTGTGATGAAGCTCCTATTGAGGGTGCGCAGTCCCGAGGGGCGGAACACAATGCTAGTGGGCCGTTTAAACTTATGTGATAATGATGATGATCATGATAATGATGATGATGATCATGATAATGATGATGATGATCATGATCATGATGATGATCATGATAGTGATGATGATACTGATCATAATCATGATAATATTGATAATAATGATGACTGTGATAGTGATGAAATTCCTTTGCAGGTGATGTTGGGAGACGAGGATGGTGGTTCTCGGGAACCGAGTGTCCCTGACTTACCTGTGTCCTGTGACAATTTTGAGAGTGAGCAGTGGCGAGACCCCTCTCTTAAAACGGCCCAGGAAAATATAAATGTTCTAAATGATGTTTCCCAAGAGCCTGGCTCTGAGGAGAGGTTTCCTCATGTTGCCATAAACACTCACCTGTTGTATAGGGACACTGAAGTCCAGGGAGAGGTCGTGAGCCAGCTCCTAGTACCTGAGCTATATGGAAGTATAGTGCTGGGGTTGTCACATAGTCACATACTTGAGGGACCACCTGAGGGAAACCAGGGACCAGATGGTGAAGTTAATGTTGTGGATGACATGTTAACTAAGGGTCCAGATCAAGATGTGAATGAGAATGAATTGTATAACCCTGACAGTGAGCAGGATGTGAATGAAAATGAAGTGTATAACCCTGAAAGTGAGCCAGATGTGGCTGAGAAAAAGGGGTCAGACAGGGATAGTGGTAGTGATAGTGAATCATCTGATGACAATCAAGCAACCAGTGCAAATGAGGAAGGTATGGTAGCAGAGGAGGTTGAGAGTCCTGAGAGGAAGGCTGATGCTGACCTTGCAGTCGGACAGAAGATGGCATCTGAAGATGTTTTACAGTTGGCCGGTTCCCTGGCGAAGACTAAGGTGAAAGGAGGAGAGCTGAGCTTTAAAGGCAGGACTCTGAAACTGAACACAGCCCAAGTAGATGCTGTTGGAAATGTGAAGTTACCAAGGTATGGTGTGGATCTGTATCGTGCCAAGGACTCTGAGGGAGATGCTGCAGAGGTGGAAAAAGCCATAGAAGTGGTAGTCACCAAGCCAGATGCCTCATTAGAAGCTGAGGTCTCAAGTGAAGCTGTGAGGAACAAGATTGAAGATATGGGGACTGACTGTCCAGGAATCTGTTTGTGCCGAAGACAGCGGCGTGGACGGGTTGCGGTTCGGATCAGTAGCTGCAACTCGTGAAGCTCAGGCTGGAAGTTCGGCGCCCGGAGCCCCAGCGGTGTTCCGAGTGACACCAAGGATCTGGATAAGTCACAAGATGAGATTTTGAGACATCAGGCTGGCGTTGGTGAGCTCAAGCGCACTTTCATGGAGTCTACATCGGAGCCACGTCCCAACAAATGGGAAAAGCGATGTGTCACTCCGTTGCCGCTGCAGACACACGGGAGCTCAGATGGGATGCAGAGCGTGGTGGAGGTGAGGAGTCCGGCGGGTTCTGAGTATACAGATGCAGCTATCAAGGAGAACTTGAAAGCCGGAATAAATGGAAATATTGGAGACCATAATGATGTGACTGAAGAGGTAGAATGTAAGACTGACGGTAGGGCTTCTGAGCATGTTCTACCAGAAGAGCCTGAAGAAGGGGCCGAAGACATAAAAGACATCCAACAGGTACCAGATGAATTGATGACTTCTCAGAAAAAAATCCAAACTGTGATGAAGGAGTGTGATGAAAGCCATGAGCATCTTCGTGAGAAGGTCAATGAAGTAAAAGGAAGGATACAGAGAATCTCTTCGTTGCAAGAGCAAATGCTGCTCAATAAGTCTAAGGCTCTATATAAGAATGCTGTTGTTACGGTAGAACATTACAATTCAGCTGGAGACTTAGCGGATGAATTATGTGTACTGCAAAAGAAAAACGATCAGCTCCTTCTACAGTCCCAATCATTTGAACAGTGTAGCTTAAAATGGTCAGAGACCATGGCAGAGGAGCTTAAGGTCTGTGAAAGACTTTATGAGTCAACCGATATTCAAGAAAATAGATGTGCTAAAGAGGGTTCAAGGGGAACTAGAGAAAAGTGAAAAACCCCCTATACCTTCTGTGATAGTTGGTGACACATGGTCAGTGCACCAGGGACAGGAGGTACGCGAGTTTCTGAGGAAGAGTCAGCAGAAGTGTTCTGATGTGCCGGGTCGTACTTCTCTGGCCAGGCACTATATCGAAACTGAGCCCGGCCCTAGGGTCAAGATGAAACCGTGCAGGATACCCGAGGCCCGCAGAGAGCATAGGCCTGGGAGGGTACAGGGTAGTGCGGATGCTTCAGATGAAGAGAAAGCTGATGTTGGCTATGGCTCAGGTGAAGATACAGATGACAGTAGTGAAGATGAAGCTGATGAGGGCCATGACTGGTCCAGAGTTCACTGTCTCTTTTGGATTGTTGACCAGCCCTCCGGTCTGGATGACCAGCCCTCCGGTCTGGAGAAGAGGGGGGGGGGGGATATGTGAGACAGTGAGTATGTGTGTTGAATGGGGTGTACATTTCACCTAGATACTTTGCTGACTGGTATAAGGGAAATGTATGGCTTTGTAAACCTAGTGGTAGAGAAAGGTCACTACACCTTACATTCAGTACACACTTGCAGCTCAGGCCTGAAACCACTCAGCTGTTAATTAGGAGACCAGAAGTAGGTGTCTGCGAACACAGTCAGAGAGCTCGCTTAGTCTGGACAAGGAGTCCAGGCACAAGGAAGTCGTCTCCAGGAGTATGAGCTGTCTCAGTCTGGGTGCTCGATGTACCCTGGACACAGGAGTAGTCTCTGTGAGAATCCATGCGGATAGCTGCTGAATAGGAGGGGAGCTCTCTCAAGTCTGGACATTGAAGGTGCCTTCAGACACAAGGAGGAGACTCTGTGAAACTCCATGCTGGTAAATGCTGAACATATGTGTTGTTTTGGCCCAGGCTGTTAGAGTCTGGTCCCGGATAGATAGGGAAATCTATCTAAGTGTAGTAAGTGGCTGGACAAGCCCAGGTCTTATGTTTATGATTTGATTTTGATTATGTTCTGTTTACTGTGGACTTTAATAAAACTGGTTGCGGCCAGTTTTTAACAGAACTGTCTGTGAATGAACTGTTTCCGTGCCACTCAGTCTACCCGGACGGCGATCCAGAGCTATATCCCTGAAAAGCTTACAATATATATTTCAGATAAGAGCGACCAGAATGGTGACTGGTCTTCAAACCATGTCCTATGACGAACAGTTGCAGGATTTGGGAATGTTTAGCTGCAAAAAAGACAGAGGAGGCCTTAATAGCTGTCTACAAATATCTGAAGGGCTGTCACATTGTAGAAGGATCATCTTTATTCTCATTTTCACAAGGAAAGACTAGAAGCAATGGGATGAAACTGAATGGGAGGAGACACAGATTAGATATTAGAAAAAAACTTTGACAGTTAGAGTGATCAATGAGTGGAACAGGCTGCCACGAGAGGTGGCGAGTTCTCCTTCAATGGAAGTCTTCAAACAGAGGCTTGACAGACATCTGTCAGGGATGATTTAGTGACCCCTGCTTTGAGCAGTGGGTTGGACAAGATGGCCCAGGAGATCCCTTTCAACTCTACCATTCTAAGATTTTATGGGTCCTGGACTAAGCCAGCCTGATTTAAATAGTCTGTGGCAGATTATAGGTCATGATTATTGCCAGAAAATAAAAAGGAGACTGGAGAAGTTTCTTTAATATGTATATTGATATTTTTGCCTCACCTTTGTTATTGTTTAGCGTTTGAAGTGCAGCATGATCTCCAATGAGACGACAGGAAAAAGACGGGTGATTTAATGTTAAGAATGCTTTGTTGCAAGAGGATTCACTTAATGGCTATGGAACTACTTGATCCCCAATACTCACTAACAAGGGTAGAGTTACAGGGT
>JARQOD010000002.1:644832102-644864421 GCA_033576555.1 Oophaga sylvatica | reverse complement strand
GCTACAATGGTGGTATTGCCCAAGGAGGGAAAAGATAGATTGCCAGATTCTTAGAGACCCATTTTATTATTAACAGAAAAATATTAGCTAAAATACTGGTGCATAGGTTGAGCTCTGTTATTACAACACTAGTTCACACAGATCAGGCCGGCTTCATGCCATCCAGAGTAAATGCCATTACTTTACGTAGGCCATTTTTACATCTACAGGCAGTACAATCCGACCCTGGGGGTAATGCAGTGCTTTCCTTGGATGTCACAAAGGCATTTGATAGTGTGGAGGATACACGTGTTGTCATATGCAACAGATCAGAAATTATATGTGAAGGAGGACTTTATGCTGACCTGACAGTAGATGGTGATGTTGTGTAACGTTTCCTTTAATGTATTGTATAAGAATTAGTCTCTTGTTTAGTTTCACTTTCGTTTTGTTCCCGTTACCTGATGCAATGCTGTAATGACTGTGCATTATTCCTTTATTCATGTTCAGAGAAGTAAACGCTTGTTATCCCATGCATCTTGCTCTGTGAAGTTTCCTCTAAAAAGGTGTGGATTCAGAAGCTGTGCAACAGGTTATGGGCCCAGACACCCAGATACAGCGTACCCAGATACAGAGAATCCAGACACCACAGATCCCTGGACACCCAAGAATACCAGATACCCAGGACATTGGAACTATCAGCAAGACCCTGGTGAATGCAGAAGAATTCTTCAGTGCAAGTCTCTCCAAACAAGTAAGATAAGTTAAAAATGATGAATAGCACAGAGCTAAAACTCACAGTAGCTAAACTGAATGATGAGAACTATCAGCTATGGAAGTTCAAAGTAGAGATGTTATTGTCTAAAGATGATTTATGGGAAGTAATCACTACAGATAGACCTGATGAAGATAATCAGACATGGGATAGAAAATAGATAAGCAAGAGCTACCATCAGCTTATTAGTGGATGATGCTCAATTAATACATATAAGAAATGAAGAAACGGCAAAAGGAATGTGGGAACAATTAAGAAAGCTATATGAGAGACCTAGCTTAAATCATAAGTTATTTCTACTAAGAAAGCTGTACAGTATGAGACTAAATGCAGACAGTGACATGCAGAAGCATATATTCTCTTTTATGGAAGTGATATCACAGCTAAGATCTATTGGTGAAGATATTAAGGAAAGCCATATAGCAGCAATGTTATTGTGCAGTTTACCAGATTCATATACAGCTTTAATAAATGCACTAGAGACAAGACTAGAAACTGACATTACATTAGAGTTTGTGAAGACCAGACTCATAGATGAATATCAGAGAAGGAAAGAGCAAAGCAATGATTCTTCTACTAAAAAAGATAACGGAAATGCTCTTAAAGCTACAGAACTTAAAAAAAACAAAAAAAAACTATAAAAAAGACGAGAATGCTTCAGATGTAAGAAAAAAGGTAATTTAAAGAAAGACTGTACCATATGGAAAGCAGAACAGAAATTAGACTATAAAGATAATATACAGAAAGGGAAAAACACAATTTCTGATTCATGTGAAAATAATTGGAATGGCACATTTAAAGTAACTAATAAGAAATCACTTGGTTGGTTTATTGATTCAGGAGCAACGAGTCACATGACAAGTGATAAGAATTTTACTGATTTTGATTTAAATAAGAAGCAAGCCATTTATCTTGCAGATGGAAGCAAAGTAACCGCAGAAGGTATCGGACAAGGTATGCTAAATTGTTCAAACAAGTTCGGACAAGATTCAAAGATACTTGTACAGGATGTGTTGCATGTTCCAAAATTGGAAGGCGGATTATTATCTGTGAAACGTTTAACAGCAAAATTCAAAGATAATGAGTGTGCAATTATTGCAGGAAACAAGTTGATAACCAAAGTCAAGGCAGATGAACAATTATATCATTTTGACAAACCAAAGGAACATATGAAGGTATGTACACATCACAAAAACTGTATTCACATGTGGCATAGACGTCTAGGACATTGACACCCGGACAGTATAAGGGAACTACAGAGAAAAGAATTGACAAAAGATTTAAAGATATCAGATTGCTCAATTACCATAAGATGTGAATGTTGTATAAAATCCAAAGCCACAAGGATATCTATTCCAAAAGAAAGGGAGATGAAAAGCGAAAGACCATTTGATTTGGTGCATACTGACATATGTGGACCCATGAAAGTGACTACATCAGGAGGCAATAGATACATGTTGACTTTTATAGACGACTACTCAAGATACACAGTCACATACTTAAGAATGCAAGTGAAGTTTTTGATAAACTTGTAGACTATGTAACAAGATCAAGTAACAAATTTCAAAGGAAGCCAATTGTCATCAGAAGTGATAATGGAGGTGAATTTACAGGTCACAGAATAGAAGACTACTTAAGACAAAATGGAATGGATCAGAAAACTGTTCCATACACACCTGAACAAAATGGAGTAGCAGAAAGGAAAAACAGAACTCTGATGAGATGTATGCTGACAGATTCTAAACTACCAGAGAAATATTGGGGTGAGGCAGCAATGACAGCTACATATCTACAGAACCGACTTTTTTCCAGAAAAATGAAGAAAACTCCATATGAACTGTGGCAAGGTATGAAACCAAGTGTCAATCATTTAAAAGTTTTTGGATGTAAAGTTTTTATATTCATTCCAACAGAAAAACGTTCCAAACTTCAAAACAGATCCATGGAAGGAATATTCGTTGGATATAGTGAAAACTGCAAAGGATATGGAATCCTAGATCCCAAAACAGACAGAGTTACAGTGAGTAACAGTGTGACATTCATTGAAGATTTAAAAGAAGACATGATTTCAGTTGAAACAAAAAATGAGAAAAATAGTGACATAACTGAAGAAATATCTGATGAAAAAGTAGAAATTAATGAACAAAATACTGAAAGTGAAGAATCACAACTACAAACAGAACAGAACCAAGACGTTCAATAAGAGAGAACAAAGGAAAGCCACCAAAACACCTCTCATACAAGGCAAGTACAAGTAAAATGTATGAATCTCTCTTGGGAAGACATAGCTCGACTTCCAGAAGAAGAAGACTATGATGAAACATTTGCTCCAGTTGTCAAACACACTACAATAAGAATTTTACTTACAGTTGCAGCAGTGGAACAGATGGAACTAAGACATCTGGATGTAAAGACAGCTTTTTTGAATGGAGATTTAACAGAAGACATTTACATGGAACAACCTCCAGGATTCAAAGATGAAAGAAATCCAAACAAAGTTTGCAAACTACAGAAAAGCATATATGGTTTAAAACCAGCAGCTAAAGCGTGGAATGACAAAATCACGGAAGTACTAACCAATGAAAAATTTCAAAGAAGCAAAGCTGATCCATGCTTGTACACAAAAAGGCTGAGTAATAGATGGATTTGTGTACTCATATGTAGATGACATTTTGATTTGTTTTAAACAAGAAAGGGATAAAGAAAACATTCTAAAAATCCTGAAACAAAATTTTGAAATCAAAGACTTGGGAAATGTGAAACAGTACCTAGGAATACAGATAGAAAGACACGAAGTACTGTGGTTAAGACAATTGTTGACATAATTTGGACAATCACTCTTGGAACCAACAAAACTCAAAGAGGACCAAGGAGTCTTGAAGTTGGAGTATTGCCCTACTGAAGAAATGACAGCAGACATTTTCACAAAGGCATTGAATGCTGATAAAACATCAGAGACTAATAAAAAGTAGGAATTAATCCTACCGGTAATGTTGTTTCCAGGAGTCCATCATGACAGCACCGCCAGGAGGTTGTCCTTCATATCCTTGATAGGGACAGGAACACAGAAAAGGTTAAATAGCCCCTCCCCACCTCCACCCTTCAGTGATTTTCCAAGTACCACACCAGGATGGATGCAACACAATTTTATTGAATTTCTCTACTACAATGTTAATGACACATCATAGTTAAACAATGCAAGGGGGGGTATATAAGGGGTGCTGTCATGATGGACTCCTGGAAACAACATTACCGGTAGGATTAATTCCTACTTTCCAGGACGTCCCTCCTGACAGCACCGCCAGGAGAAGTACCAAATAACTCCTCTTTAGGGTGGGACTACTGCTTGGAGAACTTTTCTCCCATAGGCCGTCTGTTGATTTGACAGAACGTCCAATCTATAATGTTTACTAAACGTATTTATGTTGGACCAGGTTGCGGCTTTGCAAATCTGGTCCATAGAAGCTCCTTCTCTCTGCCCAAGACGCCGAGATTGCTCTCAGCGAGTGGGCCCTAAGACCCTCTGGCGGAGTCTTTCCTGCCGAGGTGTATGCTGCAGTAATGGTTGATTTTAGCCATCTAGCCAAGGTGGCTTTTGATGCTTTCTTCCCTTTATTTTTGCCCACCATTTGTATAAAAAGGTTTGAGTCTATTCTCCAATCTTCTGTCAGTTTGAGATACTGTAGGACTGTCCTTCTGACGTCCAAGGAATGGAGCGAGCGTTCCTTCTCATTTCTATAGTTCTGGCAGAAGGTGGGAAGTATTATTTCCTGATTTCTGTGAAAGTCTGTTACCACCTTTGGAAGAAAGGTCGGATCCAGTTTCAAAATTATACAGTCTTCCTGGATTTTTAGGTATGGGTCTCTCATGGAGAGAGCCTGGATCTCTCCTATACGTCTGGCTGAGGTTATTGCTACCAGAAAAACTGTTTTAAGCGTTATTGATCTGAGGTCTGCCTGGTTTAGTGGTTCGTAAGGGGTCTTCCTTAGCTCATTCAATACTAGACTGAGGTCCCATGGTGGAACGGAACTACGTATTGTGGGTCTCATGCGTTGCGTAGCTCTAATAAATCTTGACACCCAAGGATGGTCCGCTAATGGGTAATCAAAAAAGGACCCTAGTGCTGAGATTTGTACCTTCAACGTACTAGGTTTTAGACCCTTATCGAATCCTGCCTGTAGAAAGTCTAGGACTTTAGGAATATCTGGGTCCTCAGTAAGGGATACTGGTTGCGCATAGTGTGAACAAAATTTTTTCCAGACCTTGAGGTATATAGATGAGGTAACAAGCTTTCTGCTTTTCTGTAGAGTAGTTATAACTGATTCAGATAAGCCCCTAAATCTCAGGATCTCTTTTTCAGGATCCAAGCTGAAAGCGCTAAGAACTGTAGGTTCTGATGGACGAGAGGGCCCTGCGTCAAGAGGTCCCGCTGTAGTGGAAGATGAATCGGGTCTTCTAACGCCATCTGCTTTAGTACCGGGAACCAGCTTCTTTTGGGCCAGTATGGCACTATCAGAATAACTGCCGTATGACTCTCCTGAATCTTTCGTAGTACTCTTGGTATCAAGGGTAGTGGTGGGAAGGCATATGCTAGCTCTGTATCCCAATCCTGCGCTAGGGCATCTATCGCTGTTGGGTTGTCTTTTGGATCTAGCGAGAAGAATCGCTCTGTTTTTGTATTTCTTTTTGAGGCGAATAAGTCTCTCGGGAAAACCCCACATACTGGTCAGTTGTGTAAACACTTCCTGATTTAGAACCCATTCTGCTGGTTGTATCTTTTGTCTGCTGAGGAAGTCTGCTATCTGATTGTTTTCGCCTTTTAGGTGTACTGCTGTCAGAGATTTTAAATTTATTTCTGCCCAGGTGAATATTCTTTCCGAAATACTTTGTAGATGACGGTGTCTCGGACCACCCTGGTGCCGTAGAAAGGATACTGTAGTTGAATTGTCGGAGAATACTCTGACGTGACGGTTGTACAGCTGTTTCTGGCATCTCCTGATCGTCTCCCAGACTGCTTTGAGCTCTCTGCAATTTGATGAGCTGTTGCGCATCGCACCGGGCCATGTTCCTTGGAGATAACGTCCCTCCACATGGGCTCCCCAGCCGCTGAGACTTGTATCTGTGGCGATATTTATGCAGGGGGATACTCTCCACGGTTTTCCGTGTTTTAAATTTGATACGTCGGTCCACCATGCTAGGGACCGCCTTACTTCTGCTGACAATTTTATTCTGTTGTCCAATGATGTATCTCTTCCGTCCCATATCCGGAGGATTTCTCTCTGCAACGTCCTTGAGTGAAATTGACTCCACTGGACGCTTGCTATGCATGAAGTCATTAAGCCCAGCACTCTCATGGCCTTCCTGATAGTGGTGTATTTTTGTTCCTGTAGCATATGGGCTTCCTGTTGGACTGTTGTCTGTTTGTGGGGAGGAAGGAAAGAGTGTTCTTGGACTGAGTCCAGAATAACTCCCAGAAATATTTTTCTTCTTTCTGGTTCTAGACAGGATTTTTTTAGATTTATCACCCAACCTAGATTTTCTAGAAGAGATCTGGTTTCTCTGAGGTATTCCTCCATCTGCTGGTGCGAATCCGCCACTAACAGGTCGTCCAGGTATGGAATTATGAGGACGTTTTTTGTTCTTAGAAAGGCCATTGCCTCTGCTATGATCTTGGTAAATATACGAGGTGCTGAAGAGAGGCCGAATGGTAGGCAACGGAATTGGAAGTGACGCATCTTTCCTCTGTCCTTTATTGCGAACCTCAGGAATTTTTGATGTGCTGCATGGATGGGCACATGATAATATGCGCTTTTGAGATCTAGTGTGCACATCACTGAGTTTTCTCTTATTAGCGGTATGGCAGACTGAAGTGTTTCCATTTTGAAACGTTTGTAGGCCACCCATCTCTTTTTAAGGGTTTCAGATTTATGATTGTCCTGTATTCTCCTCCTGGTTTCTTTATAGAGAACAGGCTGGAGTAATGGCCCTGAAACTGTTGAGATTGGGGCACCGGTATTATGGCTTTTAACTCTCTGAGCTCCTGTATATCCGCGACCAGCCTTTGGTGGACCGCCGGGGATTGGCTCTGAGTTAGGCAAAATCTTCGGGGGGGGAGGCTGGGTGAATTCCACCCTGTATCTGAGCGCGACTGTGCTCAGGATCCATTGATTTTTTGTGATCTGTTTCCATCGATCTATGAAGTATTGGAGCCTCCCCCCAATTTGTCTGGCGTCATTGTCTACCTGACCCAGTTCCCTGGTCTCGAAAGGAGCCTCTACCTCTGCCGCCCTTAGGGTAACTCCACCTTCCGGTCTTACCCTTGCCCCTGTAGTCCTGTCTCGGATGAGATCGGGTTTTATGAAAGGCTGGCGTTCTTTTTTGTTTTTGCTCCGGGAAACCTTTCTTTTTATCGGACGCTTTGTCCAATAATTCATCTAATACCGGACCGAACACTTGCAGCCCTGAAAATGTTATTGAGCAGAGTTTATTTTTTGACTGTGTGTCACCTACCCATGATCGTAACCACAGCGCACGTCGTGCTGCATTGGATAATGCGTTATTTCTAGCGCAAAGCGGACTGACTCTGCAGACGTATCTGCTATAAACTCTGTTGCCATTTTAAGTAATGGTAAAGTTTTTATAATTTCCTCTCTGGGGGTTTTGTTGGAGACTTGGTTTTCCAACTCTTCCACCCAACGAGACATTGATCTCGCCACCGAAGTTGCCGCTATGTTGGTCTTCATGACTGATGCCGATGCCTCCATGCTTTTTTAAGGAGGTCTTCCGCTCTCCTATCCATTGGTTCTTTAAGGCCTGAGGAGTCATCAAATGGAATGGCGGTTTTCTTCGATACTTTAGCTACAGGTATGTCGATTTTTGGTATGGATTCCCAGACTTTAGTATCGTCTGGGTTAAACGGGAGGCGAAACTTAAATTCTTTCGGAATTACAAGCTTTTTTGCATCATCCTCCCATTCTTCCAATATCATGGCTGTGATATGTTTGTTCACCGGGAACACCCTGCTTCTCTTAGCCCTCAGGCCCCCAAACATCTCGTCCTGGACGGTTAGCGGCTCTGAGGATTCCTCCATTTTCATGGTATCCCTAACCGCCTGCAATAGGGTATCCGTATTTTCTGAGGAAAATAAATATCTCTTCCTCTCTTCCGTGGGAAATTTTAAGGGGACTTCTGCCTCACTTGGCTCAGAGTCCGAGTAGTGCGACATTTCTCCCTCTTCCGAGCTAGGGTCCATGTCCCATCTAGGTCGCTTGGGTGAGGGAGGCTGGGGTGGCATCAGCGAAGATACGCTCGCTTGAACCTCTTCTTTAATCATGGAGCGTATATTAGCTAATAAAGAGTCCTGCTCCTTTTTAAGCATTTTAGCCACGCATGTCTCGCATAACGTTTTTATGTCTGTTGCGGGAATTTTGGCCGAGCATAACGGGCACTTGTTATATCTTTTCCTGGCTGCTGACGTGGTTTGCTTGGGAGTCTCCTTGTCGTGGTCCATGGTTAGCTCTAAGGATTGGACGTCCGGGCGACTAGCACTCTCCATGTTCACTATGTCAGTGTGTGCTGTCAGGCGTCCGTCTTAAGAAGTCTGCCTTACCCGGCTTCAAGTCATCTGATTCGTCCTCCTTCCGAGCTCAGCTGCTGGTAATCGGGCGCTTGTGTGCACACCATCTGGAGCGCACCTGTGGAATCTGCGCCCCTCCGTCGGCGTCCCCTCCGCCAGCGTCCCCCTCTATCATGGAGCTCAGAGCTTCCCCTCTGGCTCCGCCTCCCAGAAGCGGTCACCGGCGCACCTCCGATGATGCGGCGCGCCGGAAATGACAGGGGACGCCTGGGAGAGCGCGCGATCCGGATCCAGCGGCCCCTGCTACTGGGACGCCGCTGCTGCGGAGCATGAGCCCTTTACCTGGGCATGCTGCCGCCACCGGGAGCAGGCAGCTCGACCGGACCGCTGAGGGACCTCTCGCGGTATCAGCGATAAAGGACCCCGAATGCAGAGCCCTTACTACCCCGGAGCCACCTAAGGAGGGGCGGAGTACTATTTCCCCCGGGAGCAGCCAGCTCGACCGGGCAGGTATTTTTCTGCACGTCTGTGCTCCTCTTCCTGCGTCTGTCCCTGATAGGGACAGGAAAAACACTGAAGGGTGGAGGTGGGGAGGGGCTATTTAACCTCTTCTGTGTTCCTGTCCCTATCAAGGATATGAAGGACAACCTCCTGGCGGTGCTGTCAGGAGGGACGTCCTGGAAAACTTGGGTTTGATTGAATGAGTCCTTACTGTTGAGAAAGGGTGTTGTCATATGCAACAGATCAGAACTTATTATATGTGAAGGAGGACTTTATGCTGACCTGACAGTAGATGGCAATGTTGTGTAACGTTTCCTTCTTTAATGTATTGTGTAAGAATTAGTCTCTCTTCTTGTTTAGTTTCACTTTCGGTTTGCTCCTGTTACCTGATGCAATGCTGTAATGACTGTGCATTATTCCTTTACTCATGTTCAGAGAAGTAAACGCTTGTTATCCCATGCAACTTACTCTGTGAAGCTTCCTCTGCAAAGGTGTAGATTCAGAAGCTGTGCAACAACATGTGGGAGCCTCTGCAAAAAATGGGATTTGGCCCTATATTTATTAAGTGGGGACAGTTGTTATATAAAAACCCAGTGGCAAAGGTAAGGGCTAATAGGGAAACCTCGGAAAGTGTCAATCTGTTCAGGGGAACAAGGCAGGGCTGCCCATTGTCACCTCTCAATTTCGCTACAGCAATAGAGCCATTAGCATGCATTATTAGACAGCACCAGGAGAGGAGAGGTTTTGCTTGTGGACAGAGGAGCAGATAGCATTATACGCAGATGACTGTTTATGGGGTATATATCTGCAGCTCTTCAGAAGATAATGTACTTAATTGCTAGGTTCGGTGTATTTCCGGGATTAAAAATACATTGGGGAAAGTAGGCTTTACTCTTTAGGAAATAATGACCAAGTGGGAAGTTTCTCAAAAATCCCAATAGTTAAAATAAAAAAAATAAAAAATATCTAGGTATTCAAGTAACTAGAGAAGTGAATGATTACTTGTCACTAAATCTTGGCCCTTTAATAGTAAAATGAAGGAAGATGGGAACTTGGGGAAAATTACCATTGTCACCCCTTGGGAGAACAAACCTAGTCATAATGTGCCTAATGCCATCTATCCTTTACATTTTACATAATTCCCCAGTGTGGATTCCTTAACACTGGTTAAAAAAATGCAGAACATTTAGAGATTTAGTGTGGAAGAAAGGGGTACCTAGAATCAAATTGGAGACATTATAGTTACCAAAGGATCAGGGCGGATTGGCGTTACCTTATATGTGGAGATACTTTCTGACCGCTCAACTATAACATTAAGGGATGGCTCTGGAGGAAAATAATGAAGTGGGGCATTGTTGTTAAATCTATGGGGGGGTGGTATTAATATTTTAGACCTTTTGGAATGAGATGGCCTTAGGGATAGGTTCTGTAGTGCCACAGTGCTGTTACTTATTCATAAGATATGATGGACTTGCAAAGAATTATAGGAACTCTCTCAATACACCCCTCTATGGAACAACACTTGTGAGAATTATACCATTTGGAAAGATTTTGGGGGTTGAAAAATGCAAGGGTTGAGATAACTGCATCAGGTATATAGGGGGGGATATTTGTTCCTTTGACCATTTAAAACAAATTTATCAGATAAAAAATTCTGAATTCTATAAGTATTTACTATTGTGGCATGCCTTAATGGCGTAGGATAATATAAAAACAATTAGAGTATCCACCAACAGGTTACTGGGCCATGTTGTCAAAGCAAAAAGGACAAAAAGGGTTGATTTCTTATATCAATCTCTATTGAGTACAATTTCGGGAGACCCTATGGCACTCACCAAGCCCAGGTGGGAAGGGGAGGCGGGACAGATCATCTGAAAAATGTGAAGCTACAGGGAAATCACCAATCAGCAGCGCAGAGAAGATCCCAGTTGTTACTTATTCATAGGGCTTATAGGACAAAGATAAAAAAATTAAGTTGAGAAGTGAAGATGAATGCCTGAGATGTAGTAGAGAAGAAGCGGATCTATTACATATGTTTTGGTCTTGCCCCAAGCTTAGAGGGGTATGGGAGGATGTGGATGTAAAATATTAGTATTTCAATAATAAAATATAGATCATTGAACATATACATATTAAGTCCAATTAGCGAACAAGGACTCTGGTTAGTGAATGAATGAGCTATTCTGAGGATGTTGGCAGAGACATCTGTTCCCTGGTTGTCAGGATTATAAGTCTCTTGTCAGAACTGTCAATTTGTGACTATTTGGAGGTAGTAAATCGTTCCAAAGGTCATATGCCATAGGCTTAAGTTTTTCAAAATAAGGTATCATATAATAAATAATGCATATTCCATAAGTTTAGTAGTTCTTCTAGTGGTGTTCTAATATGGTAGAAGAACGAACTTAGCAGTAAATCACCATTTGTGGTTATAAGACAGGAGAAAATAGAAACCAATGTAAGTCTATGGGTTGAAATAGAATATAAACCGATCCGACTCCTGTTCAGGCAGATCTCTCATACCTTGAGAATCTCCAACACGGACCACATCATGCCTCAAGACCTTATGTAAGAACCATTGAATGTTTGTTTTATTTTGTACTTCTTTTTGTGTGCTATGAACTTACTTTTCTTCATTTTTGTAATCATTTTTTCTGAATGAACATTAAACAAGTTTTGTTTTATCCATACAAATCAATATTCTACTTTTTATCCTCACCGTGCTCTTACTTAAAGAATTGAGAAGGGTTATTTTTTTTTTTTTTTTATAACAATGGCGAGCTCAGTCAGCTCTGAAACTTCTGTGCTATTTTGAGTGGATTCTTTCCCTGGCACATGGGGGAGGTGAAGTTTGCTAGACACCTGTTGTCCAAGTCTCAAGAATTCCACTATTTCACGGCACAAGGATCAGACAGAATCTACAGACGAGTGAGGATTCGTGAAGCTGCCTGCGTCCTATCCAGACGGAGATCTGAGGATTTTAGTGAAGACACAGAGGACCATCCATTGACGGTTGGATCGATCCAGGAGAGGACAAGACATTCTATAGGTGAGAAAAATGAATTTCATTTATGATTATTCTAAGTAAAATAGATTTTAAGTTTGTCCATAGCCATACAGATTCACAATTATGGTCTAGTTTGTATAGCCAATGTGAAGCAGAAAATCTTAAAATTGATAAGAGGTTTTTCTCAGTAAAAAAAGTTACAAAGAAAGCTTCAAAATGTAATGCACATGGTCTGAGTGTATAATAATTTGGTCTTTGAGAGAACTGAAACTCATAAGACGTTGTTCATACTGACACACAAGAGCCTGACGGGGATTTCTTTGATTGCCCAAATTGTTTGGTATTGTCAGAACATATTTAACAATTGGAAGATCAAATTGATACTCGAACAGAGTTATTGTCCAAATTGCACACAGACAAGATTTCAACCATCTACTCCTTTCCAAATCAACCAATACCAATCTAAACCTCTATTATGAGATGGAGTGTTTATAACCATGATATGCACTTTTAACATGTCTAACTGGAAAATTTCTTCTAGATATCCCCAATGTCAATTACATCTCATTAACATGAAAATGGGAATAGAACAATGGTTTGGGAAAAGAACTTCAACACAGGTTAGAAGTAAGAGAGGAGTGTTAGAAGGTATTTTGGGGGGGATTAGGAACAATGGGAAGTCTAATTAATAGTATAGACATTCATACACTTAAATCCGATCTAGAAAATATTGGGTATATTGGAGGTAAAGGGGTGAAGATTCAGAAAAGTTTGAATCAACTCCTTGAAAAGATGGTGTTGATCACTGCTGCTGTACTGGGATCTTCTGTATCACATCTACAAGATGCTACTTTAGCTTTAATAGAAAGTGAACAGGAATCTCAATTAGCCAAAACATGTCTTGAAATTCAGATTGAATATTCCACCAATCTGAAGAGGATTGCACAAGCCTTACAAAGTGGAATTACACCTTTAGGATTAATGAGAAATTTACTTACAGAATATAATTTTGCATTAAATCATACAGATTTATGGGTGAATAAGTGGTTAGGATGTGAACAGAACATTTGTGTAGGAACAACACTAATTCCAGTGTCAAGAAGAGAAGAAACCCTGGTTCCTATAACTGTTTTGGGAATTCCTGTTAGTCATACACAATTGTTATATTATCAATTACAGGACATAGATTTTGCATTTGACGGCACAAACACCGAACAATTGGACATTTCTTCATGCTTAAATTTTGTTTCTAAGGTAATGTGTTTACCTGTAAGGCTAAGTGCACACGTTTGCAGAATGTTTGCAGAATATTCCTGAGCAAAACCGGACTTTTTTTGCGGCAAAAACGCGCGTTTTTTGCGCTTTTTTTTTTTGCGCGGATTTGACACGGTTTTACCGCGATTTTTTCATGAACTTTCTAGGTCAATAATATAGCGGGAAAAACGCTAGAATTCCGCAAAATTAATGGACATGTTGCTAGATTTTCCGCGATGCGTTTTTTTCGCGGAAAAAAACCCACCATGTGCACAGAAATTGCGGAATTCATTCTAAATGATAGGATGCTTAATACATGCATTTTTGACGCGTTTTTTCCCGCGAAAAAAAACGCAAATATTCCTGAACGTGTGCACTTAGCCTAAGAGTAAAGTCATTTATCATTCATGTTTCCATAATCATACTCATGTCATGCCAGAGTTGAGAATGTACACACGATACATGACTTGGTGACACCAGTAAGCGCTAATAAGATTTGTTTCCAAGTTATGTCAGAAAGACGGATTTTGGTAAGACCTTACCTGTAAAATCCTTTTCAGCGAAGGAAGGAAGGGAGACAGTCATTACTAGTGGGTAGGCGGAGCCCACACAGGATAGAACACCTCAGATTAAAAAAGTGTTGACCGGCCCCTCCAGCTTGGGCTCCTCCTACTCAGCTCTCCAGTCCGTACACAAGCTAAGGAAGAGCAAATATCACCAGCGGAGCAACATAACCCCTTCTGAAAAGCTTCAGAGAAAAAAAAACAAGTAGACAGGTTATGCATATAACAGAAAAAAAAAAAAACACAGTCCCAGGTACTACTCACTGAACCTGACCACTGCGATGAGCTGGCAATGCTGGAAACAGAGCCTTAGCGTGCCGACCTCAGCCCAGATAATCGCTATCAGAGAAGGGTCACGCCGCATCTGAAAACACAACAACACACCTCTGCCATAGGAGGGATCTGTGTCTCCCTTCCTTCGCTGAAAAGGATTTTACAGGTAAGGTCTTACCAAAATCCGTCTTTCAGCAGCAGAATGAAGGAAGGGAGACACAGTCATTACTAGTGGGACGTCCCAAAGCAGTCCAAAATTAAGGGTGGGCAAAAAACCAACAGAGGCAGATTCCCAACAACTTAAATAAATGTGCAACTAGCGCTAAATACAAGTTCACCAGAACTTTAAACTGCAGCCGCCTGCAGGACCCTACGTCCTAAGGCCGCATCAGCGGAAGCACTGACGTCCACCTTATAAAACTTCGTAAATGTGTGGACGGAGCGCCAGGTCGCCGCCCTGCAGAGCTGAGTTGCCGAGGCTCCTTGATAAAAGGCCCACAATGAACCCACAGCCCTCGTGGAGTGAGCTCGAATCTTAATCGGGCAAGGTCCGCCCTTAAGTCGGTAAGCCTCTAAAATGGCCGACCGAATCCAACGAGCTATAGAATCCTTGGAAGCTCTTTGACCACGTCGACGACCTGCTGGAATCACAAACAGAGAATCCGACTTCCGAAAACTTTGAGTAATAGACAAATAGAACTTCAAAGCCCGCACTAAATCCAATGTGTGCAAAGCCCGTTCCTTCGCATTCCTCGGCTCCGGACAAAGCGAAGGCAACACAATATCCTGGTTAACATGAAATTGTGACACCACCTTAGGTAGAAAGTCGCCCCGTGTGCGAAGCACTACGCGATCCGGGTGAAATTCCAGGAAAGGAGGAGAGTAGGAGCCGCCCAACTCAGAAACCCTTCTCAAAGAAGTAACCGCCACTAGGAAAGCAACCTTCCAAGAGAGCAAAGAAAGGCTAACAGAGTCCATAGGCTCAAAAGGCCCATGTTGAAGAGCCTCCAAGACAAGATTAAGCCGCCAAGGAGACACAAGCGCCTTCCGCGGCGGAAATTGACGGGTTACCCCGCAAAAAAAAAGGAACGTACGTCCCTACGCGAGGCGATAGCCTTCCGAAACAGCAAGGACAGAGCAGAAACCTGACCCTTCAGAGTGCTAACTGCCAAACCCTTGTCCAGCCCGAACTGTAAGAAGGCCAACAAATTGGGAATGGAAAAAATCCTCGGGTTCCTAGAAGAACCCGAACACCACGAAAAGAAGGCTTCCCAAGTCTTGTGATAAATCCTAGTAGTAACCGGACCTCTGGCAGCTCGCAGAGTGGCAATGACTTCAGCTGAAAAACCTTGACGGATCAAGATTTCGGTCTCAAGAGCCACGCCGTCAAACGCAGAGACTTCAGGTCCGGGTGACGAACGGGCCCTTGGGTTAACAGGTCCGGGCGAAGAGGGAGTGGCAGTGGAGGCGCTGCCAAAAGCGACACCAGCGTCGAGAACCACGTTCTCCTTGGCCAATCTGGGGCCATCAACATAGCCGGGACTCTCTCCAGTCTGATTCGACGCAACACCAGAGGAAGTAAGGATATCGGCGGGAATACATAGATTAGCTCGAATTGGTCCCCACGGAGCCACCAGAGCATCCACCGCCACAGCCTTCGGGTCCTTGTACCTGGACATGAACGTTGGTAACTTGGCATTGAACCTGGATGCCATCAAATCCACTTGGGGAGTTCCCCAACAGAAGCACAGCAGTGCAAAAATTTCCGGATGAAGACTCCATTCTCCGGGATCCATCTTCTCGCAATGAGGAAGTCCGCCGTGATATTCTGAACTCCCGGAATGTGAATCGCAGAGATAGCTGGCACCCTGGCCTCGGCCCATACCAGGATCCGAGATACCTCCATCATGAGCCTGGAGCTCCTCGTCCCACCTTGATGGTTGATATACGCGACCGCCGTCGCGTTGTCTGTCTGCACTCGGGACTGGCAGACCGCTCAAAGGGACCGTCCAGTGTTGGAGGCAAAGGAAAATTGCCCTGAATTCCAGGATGTTGATCGGCAGGACAGACTTTTCCGACGACCATACTCCTGAATCCAGAGATCGTTCCAGACACCTCCCCAGCCCGTCAGGCTGGCATCGGTGGTTATGACCGACCACCTCGGAGGGAGGAATGACTTCCCCAGGGATAACACTTTCGGACGTAACCACCATCCTAGAGACTCTCGCACCCTGTGGGAGATGATGACACTGCAATCCAGTGAAACCTGCGATCGATCCCAACGGTTCAAAATGAGCATTTGGAGCCCTGGAGTGAAATTGGGCAAACGGAATTGCCTCCATCGATGCCACCATCAAACCCAGAAGGCGCATACACCTTCGAAGGGACATCGCTGTCGAAGACTTCATAACCTGTACATGTCGAAGAAGACTCGCTTGCTTGTCTGAAGGCAGAGACACCACTGCTCGTACCGTGTCGAAATGCATTCCCAAAAACAGGATTGACTGCGACGGTTCCAGATACGACTTCTCCCAATTGACCAGCCACCCGAAGTCCTCCAGGAGCTGAAGGGATAGATTGCGAGCCGTCACTGCCTCCTCCTTTGAGGACGCCACAATCAAAAGGTCGTCCAGGTAGGGAAGAATCGTAACCCCCTGTCTTCGAAGAATCGCCATGAGAGGTGCCAGAATTTTTGTAAAAACTCTGGGCGCTGAGGCCAATCCGAATGGCAGGGCCACAAACTGGTAATGGTCCTGACCTATGGCAAAACGAGGAAGCGTGGTGAGCCCTTCCGACGGGAACATGTAAATAAGCGTCGCGAATGTCGATTGACACCAAGAAATCATTCTGCGACAGGGCCGCCACAACTGAGCGAAGCGACTCCATGCGGAATTTTCCGGGTGCGGACATGCCGATTCAATCTTTTGAGATCCAGAATGGGGTGAAATTTGTCCTCCTTCTTGGGGACCAGAAAGAGGTTGGAATAAAACCCTTTCCCCGGTCCTCCGGCGGAACCGGTACCACCACACCCTTCTGCAGAAGGGAATCGACCTCCCGCAGTAGAGCGGCAAATAGCTCGGGCTCTGACGGAATGCGAGATTGACAAAAACTGTCCGGGGGTCGAGCAAGAAACTCTATGAAGTAGCCTGCCGATACAACCCGCGTCACCCAGGCGTCCGAAACACGGGAAGCCCAAGTCGGTTCGAACTGGAGCAGGCGACCTCCCATTCGAGAGCCCTCGAGTGAGATCCTGGCGTCAGTCTGCCTTAGCGGGCTTTGTCAGCTTCCCGCTTGTCTTGGCGGAAGCTCTGTTTCCAGGGAGTGCGGGATTTCTGAGCGTTCTTTTTTCCTGCAAAAGAGGGACGACCCGATCCCCAAGAGGGCTGACCGAACCGTTCCCTGGACCAAAAGGACCGCCGACTACTACCGGCACTAGGTCTGCCAGACGCAGAAGTCACAGCTCTTCGCTGCGGTAAAGCCGCTTCTTTTGCCTTTGCCATCAGCTCCGTGAGGTCAGAACCAAATAGCTGACCACCCTTGTAAGCTAAAGATAGCAAACCTTGCTTGGAAACCGCGTCCCCGGTCCACTGTCTAAGCCACAGTGCTCTCCTGACTGTGACCGCCGAGGATTGTGCCCTGGACAGCAGTGACGCAGTATCCAAACCAGCATCACTGCCATATCGGGCTGCATCCTCCAACAACTTAAAAAGCCCATCTACCTCGGATAGAGGAGATCCATCTTGCCACGCCGTCCGTAGACGGTCTAACCAGCTTAGGGAAGCTTTACAAGCACCCATGGACCCTAGTACTGCTCTGAATCCATGACCCGCGGCCTCGTAGATGGATTTCGCCGCCATCTCCGTTTTTCTGTCCAGCGGATCCTGTAGACTCGCCTTCCCTTTAACAGGAAGTAATGATGATTTGCTAAGCTGGGATAAAGGGACATCCACTTCAGGAGAAGGAATCCAATTATCAACCAACTCCGTCGTACACGGATAGAGCGTCTCAAAAAATCGTGTCCCCTGAAAACGTTTATCTGGACACAGACGTTCCTGCTCCACTGCCTCATTAAGCTCATCCAGAGATGGTAATGTTGATCGCGACCTATGGGAATCCTGAAACATCCGGGCCGACTTACCAGGATGTCTAGTTACCTCCTCCGGTAACTGCAACGCCTCCCTCATGGCTCCAATAAAAGCCTCTGTACGGCCCAAAAGAGAGGCAGACTGTCCCTGCCGATCCTCCTTATCTGAATCAGACAACTCCCCATCCGAGCTTGAAGGGGAACCCTCCAAGCCCGATATCTCCGAGTCGCTACGCGGGAAAGATGGAACCGGCCTGTGTCGCTTCCTACCATGAGAAGGTCTAGCTGACACCCAACGACCTAGAAGTTCAGACAGGCCATCAATAGAACGAGCGAGGGCCTCCATTTTGACATCACTGACACTGCCGTCGAGGTCTGCGTGTCAGATACACGAGACTGATCCTGTAGCGGATCTGGGAGATGGTCCGCACCTCTTGGCTCCTGATCTGACATGCCCTCACACAGTATATGGCAGGTTAAACCTGTCAGTAACTAGGGCAGTGTATTTTTTTTTTTTTTTTTAAATAAAAAAACCGAACGCTGAAGGGTTAAAGCTCTTAGAGAGAGCTACCCCAGCTGTCCCCAATTAATGGTTAACCGCCTTGAAGGTGTTAATGTCACAGACTCCCCACAACCTCTTGTTAAATTAAAAAGGTGTGCGAGCCCCAGACAGGGTGCCTCTTATGAGGGAACAGCTGCAGGACAGCGCCTCCTTATTGTGCTTAAGAAAAGGTGCCCTGCGCTGTGGGGGTGAGAAAATTAAGCTTCTGCCCTGACAGGCAGAAGCGACTCACCCAGCTGGCCGCGGTGTAGTGTGCTAGCTTCTGGCCGGGAGGGGGAGGAGGTGAGGAGCCCGAGATGCCGATAATAATGGCCGCCGCGATGCAGGATAGAGCCGGAAGAGAAAGAGCCGGCGAAATCGCGGGCTCAGAGCGCTTCCTGCCGCGAGAGAGCGGGAAGCGCGAAGCCACGCCCCCCCGCCAGTTTCAAAAAAAGCACGAGACTCCCCCGCTCTCCTCCTGCCCCGTCCACAACGGAGCGATCCCATGTCCTGCAGGCATCCACCTGCGGACAAAAGTGAAAAATCACCACACTGACACATGTACCAGCAGCCGCTGAAGCACTCAAAACACATTAAAAAATGCTTTTTTGAGTACTCACCCAGCTGAGCGCCACAGGGACCCCAGGGATTTGTGGCGCTGTGCCCATCGCTTCCCCCCCAGGACAGGGAACGCAGTGACCCCAGAAGCGTGGTTTGCGTCCCCGCCAGGAAAGCAACCCTCATCTCCCGGGGTTCTGCAGGGACCACCTTAAAGGGTAATGCAGATCCGCCAAGGAAGGGGTGGGGGTCCAGCAGCGCTGAGACCCCTGAGACCTCTAGACCACGGGGGTCCAAGTCCCTGTCCGATAAAAATAAAAAAAATCTTCTGAGGAGCTGCTTCAGCAGCGACTATCCTCTGTGACCTCAAATTTTAGACTGGAGAGCTGAGTAGGAGGAGCCCAAGCTGGAGGGGCCGGTCAACACTTTTTTAATCTGAGGTTTATCCTGTGTGAGCTCCGCCTACCCACTAGTAATGACTGTCTCCCTTCCTTCATTCTGCTGCTGAAAAAGAAGTCGTTTCTGCATTCTTTTCATCTTGTGTACATGCTGAAAATCTGACAATAGGTTTAAATTGTATTGAAGGAAATGTGAAAACTCTCAAAGAAGGAAGAAAGCATTAATATTACGTCAATAGGCTCAAGAAATTTGAAAATCCTTCAGATACAGTTCAATTTGTCCCAAATAAATAATTTTCCTTGGAATATGTGGACAAATGAGAAAGACAGACAAGGGTTTGTTAAATTTGTTAACAAAACAGTTAAAAGAAGCTGAAACTGTATTTAGACATGAGCAAGGTAATTTAAAGGATATTGAACATGAATGGACGAGTATGTCAGGCTCATCTTGGTGGAGAAATTTAGGAAAATAAGTAACTAGTTGGTCATAATCTTCAGCGAAAATGGCAGCAGGAAATGTATTATCTAATCCGGTTGTGATTATATTCATTATAGTTTTGCTGTGTATCATATATCAAATAGTTATCATGTGTAAAATTAAGAGAATTTATAAGAATATAAAAAGACAGAAATGAAAAAGGATGATGACATTTTAAGAGCTGCTAAAACGAAAAAATGTAACTCTCTGATTTAAATTTATTTTTGTTTGGAAATTCTGATGACATTCAAAACAGATGTTGATGCAAGGTTTTTAGAATAAAGAATGAATGATACGAATGGTGAAAGAATGAGTTTAGGATTGATTATGATATTTCTTAAATCATAATCAGGGGGGACTGTAAAATATTAGTATTTCAATAATAAAATATAGATCATTGAACATATACATATTAAGTCCAATTAGCGAACAAGGACTCTGGTTAGTGAATGAATGAGCTATTCTTAGGACGCTGGTAGAGACATCTGTTCCCTGGTTGTCAGGATTATAAGCCTCTTGTCAGAACTGTCAATTTGTGACTATTTGGAGGTAATAAATAGTTCCAAAGGTCATAGGCTTAAGTTTTTCAAAATAAGGTATCATATAAATAACTAATGCATATTCCATAAGTTTAGTAGTTCTTCTAGTGGTGTTCTAATATGGTAGAAGAATGAACTTCGCAGTAAATCACCATTTGTGGTTATAAGACAGGAGAAAATAGAAACCAATGTAAGTTTATGGGTTGAAATAGAATATAAACCGATCCGACTCCTGTTCAGGCAGATCTCTCATACCTTGAGAATCTCCAACACGGACCACATCATGCCTCAAGACCTTATGTAAGAACCATTGAATGTTTGTTTTATTTTGTACTTCTTTTTGTGTGCTATGAACTTACTTTTCTTCATTTTTGTAATCATTTTTTCTGAATGAACATTAAACAAGTTTTGTTTTATCCATACAAGTCAACATTCTACTTTTTATCCTCACCGTGCTCTTACTTAAAGAAGTGAGAAGGGTTATTTTTTTTTATAACAGTGGATAAATTGGTCGGAGAGGTGTTTAACGTACATTTGGACATGAAACCAAAAACGTGTATACTGGGATATCTGGGGGATTTGAGGCATTAATGCATCCATTCAATTGGGAATAGGCAAAATTTTGTATCACAAAAGAAAGTATCGCCAGACAATGCCTCTCGTGCAGTCCACCTGGGATTGAACCGATAGAGACTTTAATAACACCATTATAATGGAGAAAAGGATATATATTAAGAGCGGTGCTGTTAAGAAATTTGGTGAACAATGGGGAAAATGGATCAAGTGTACCTGGGTTGTTTCAGAGGCTCTCGCTGAAGATGTGATATTTATGTTAGAGTAGAATACAGAAGGGCATACAAGTTATATAATCTGAAGATTGAATGCATTAGTGAATATTGCAGAAACAAACACAGGAAAAGACATAAGACAAGGGGAAGGTTGTTAATTGGTTTACAATAACATTTAAAAGGTTATACCATGATACAATACAGGTATGATTAGAATGATGTCTGGAAAATGGATTGATTTACAGTGATATTACATGCTTGTTTACATAAGTATTGCTGGGAAATTGTGATAAAAATGGTTTTGATTAAGAAAAAAAAAAGCTGCCAAAAAGGAAACAGAAGAACATTGCCAAGGAGAGTAAAACTAATCCCAAACTGCTCTTCAACCTTTTATCAACCTAAATGGTGAGCTGCAACATGTGCTACATGTTCACAGATCAACCATAAGAAGAATTCAACTTCACCTGCCAGAAGTGCAGACTACTGGCCCTTTTAGATCAAAAGGTGTGAGGTATTGAAAAAGAATTGCAACTTAGAGACTCAGAAAATTAAGACTTCCTAGACAGAACAGAAGCATCTCTACTGGTCACAGAAGGTGAAGAAAGTGTCAGACAACCTCCAAAAGCAAATGAGTGGAAGCACGTGACCAAGAGAAGCAACAAGACCATGGAGACATCACCAACCACACAACTCAGAAAATGATACCAAGGGCTTGTGGAGGACGAAGATGGCACACCTAATGATGAGGCACTACCAGCAGGAGAGAGGAAAAGGGAACACAGCAACAAAGTGACAACAAAAAGTACAGCAAAGAAACTAAGAGTGGTAGTGGTGGGAGACTCACAATGAAGAGTTGTGGTCATGGGGTTACCATGTTGAGAGGAACAGAGGCTGACATCTGCCGACCTGATATGCCCTCAAGAGAAATGTGCCATCTTACAGGGGCAAAAAATTAAAGATGTGTCTGACTGGATATCAGGATTCTTCAGACCTACAGATTACTACCCATTCCTGCTAATACATGTCAAATGACACTGCAAGAAATGACCTGGAAACCATCTACAGTGACTTTGAAAACTTAAGTAATAAAGTGAAAGAACTGTGAGCGCAGGTGGTCTTCTCTTCCATCCTTCCAGTGGACGGCCATGGAACAAGGAGGTGGAAGAAGATTCTGCAGGTGAATAACTGGCTACGTCGATGGTGCAGTCAGCAAGGATTTGGATTTCTGGATCACGGAGTGAATTACGTATATGATGGACTACTTGCTAGAGATGGGGTGCACCTTACGAAGACTAGAAAACATGTATTTGGAAGTCGCCTTGCTACACTCATCAGGAGAGCTTTACACTAGAACAAAGTGGGAAGGGAAGCAAAATGCCAGAAAAAGCCATACACCTGACAAATGCTATTGAGAACTCGGCTATTAGAAGTGGAAAGGAAGAACAAAGACAAAAAAAAAAAAATCTACATAATATTGGAGAAAGAAACCAAACAAATGTTTCTATACGGATGCACAAGCATGAGCACCAAAGGAAAATTGGAACTACAGATGCAGGAAAAGAAATATGATGTCATTGGAATCACTGAAACTTGGTGGGACGATACACACGATTGGAATACAAGGCTAAAATGATAAAACTTATTTGCAAGAAACAGACTTCATAAACGAGGAGGTGTTGCATTGTATGTTTTGAAAAGCCTATAACTGTAGTGACAGAAGCTTCAGAGACTGGAAATTCTGCGGAAACTGCACACAGCAACACCCAGAAATAACAAAAAGTCCAGACAAGAAGCGAAGAGTGGTAGTGGTGGGAGACTCACTGAGAGGCATCAGCAGACCAGACAAGAGAAGTATGCTGATAGGATACCAAAGCTCATCAGTTCCAAGGACGTCCACCCATTTCTTCTGATACATGATGGCACCAATGACCCAGCAAGGAAGGACCTACCGACAATCTGAAGAGTTGGGGAAGAAAGTAAAGGAACAGGATGCACAGGTAGTTTTTTTCCTTCTAGCCTTCCAGTAGACGGGCATGGCACTAGGAGCTGGAACAGAATCCTTGATACCAACAACTTAAGACGATTGTGCAGGCAACAAGGATTTGGATTCCTGAACCACGGTGAGTTACCTGTATGACAGACTCCTCGCCAGAGACGGACTACACCTCAAAGCTGGGAAACACATTCGGCAGAAGACTCGGTACACTCATCAGGAGGGTGTTAAACTAGAAGAGGGGACGGTAAAAGAAAAACCGCTAAACACGAACATGAAGCTACAAAATATACTGATGAAGGATATGAGGTGCTGCAAAGAAGACCCAAGACAACACACATGAAATTACTGGGACTGAAAAGTAATTTCACTTCTCAGAGACACAGGAGAGTCTCAGAATATAAACTCATGATGACCTTTGACACTCAGTGCAGGAATGAACGTGCCGCATGGATTTATGTCTTTCTACATCAATTAAGGAATTTACTCCAAAGACCTCTGGGGGCATCAACAAACATTACCAGACCCCATTCAGAGGGCAATAAAACTTTCACACTCCTTATCTATGAACTGTTCCAATATTTATGTTCATCTCCATCTCCCATAATGACAGTTCTGCTTCACATCACTTGTCTTACCTATTGCATTGTTTCTGTGCATAAATATGTGATTCTTCAGATTTTGTATTAGTCTTTGCCTGATGAAGAGACCTGAGTAGTCTCAAAAGCTTGCAATTTGTTACCATCTTTTCAGTTAGCCATTAAAAAGGTATCAACCATTGAGGACTCTCAAGTCTAAATATTTTTCTATCTACTGGCTAACACGGTACGAAGACATACATCTTTACTGTATATTAAAAAGGTCACCAATCTAACCCATGAAGAGGTGTGAAAACAGATAAACCAGATTACAATAGATAAATCTCTGGGTCCGGATGGCATACACCCACGAGTACTAAGAAAACTAAGTATTGTAATAGACAAACCATTATTTCTTATATTTAGGGACTCTATAGCAATTGGGTCTGTTGCACAAGACTGTTCTCGTCTTCCAGGTCCCAACTATGCCAATCCTCACTTAGTAAAGTCTGTCTGCATGGGAACATATGAATCTTCTCTTCAGACTAAAATCTACATCTCTGTGGAGGGGTAATGAACCTGGTATAATTAAAACGCCTGTGACCAACAGGTGGAGTGCTCAGGTAGAAGCTAAATGAATACATATCAAAAAACTGACCGGCACATCCAAACATAGATCCAGTGTGAACAGGTGCTAAAACCTAGAGTCACCAACTCGTACACATTCAAGAAAAAGAGGTAGCACACTGTAGCGCCATAGCTTGGACACAAAATATGAAAAATATGAAAAATGAATTGCATCACTGCCTTAGAAATATGAAAAATTGAGAAGTCTTAGCACATAAAAAGGAGATTAGACCTACCGGTAATTCTTTTTCCAGGTAGTCCCTCAGGACAGCACAATGGAGGATGTCCTCCCTTGACCTATAGCGGGACAGGATCACAGAGAGGTTAAAAGGCCCCACCCACCTCCACCCTCCAGTGTTTTTTCAAAGTACCACCGAAGGATGGCAGGAAATGGTCTAAACGCGCCCTTACAAACGCGTATGTAAGAAACCATTGAACAGCTTCTTCTATATCTCTAGCCTTGGCAACTCGACGGACCATCCACCAAAGATTGATCCCTTGCAATCCTAAAGAGAAACATAAGGGAGGGAATTAAGGGTGCTGTCCTGAGGGACTACCTGGAAAAAGAATTACCGGTAGGTCTAATCTCCTTTTCCCCTTACGTCCCTCAGGACAGCACAATGGAGAATACCAAAGAAACATCCCAGGGTGGGAACAGAAGCTCAAGGACAAAAGTCCCAGGTAAGAACCAGGCTAGATATAAAAATGATCTGAAAGATCAAAAGAAATATAGATATCTAAAGAAATTCGTAAAGATAATCACAGTAGTGAGTGTCCGATATATGTTTATAATGGCCAATTCCAGTATGAATGTGGTAAACCAGATATGCCGCAGAGACGGAGAGTGAAACACAGCCGTTGTACCCCAATACCACTAATGAACCGCAGAAAATTACAGTTATTGTGATAGATATAGACACCGCAGCCACAGAATAGCCTTAAAAATCTTATTGCCCAGCCAAAATATTGTGATAGTTACAATCACCACACGATGAGGACTGTACAGACCAGTAATCGGCTGGATGTGCTTAACAACACGGGACTGTTCCTTCATTGGTCCTCCTGGGCTCAGATTAAACCTTGGTTAGAGACCGGCTTACCATACTACGAGGAGACCTGCAGGACAGAGACCCTGGACTGCTGAAAGATCAAGCCAAATAACAGTTAGTACATGGAAAATGGCAGAGCATTGGATGTATGTACCCTACTCATTCTGGAGATCATGTCTACTCCAAAACCTTAGAAGTCTCAACCCCCAGTAAGGGTTGGATATTATTGTAACTTAAGGAAATACTCCATCTGGCAGGTAATATCTCCTGCTAGTACCAACATTGGGCTTCTCAGTAGGAGTGTTAAAAGGAAGATATGGATCACCACTCTTGCTTTACTGATGTTAGACACGGGGAGTCTGGACTTTGGAAACGATGACAGTAAGCGGTGGGGGGGGGGGGGGGGGGGGGGATGTTGGTAAAAATCCTTTGACACAGGATATTTGACTGTCTCTATATGAGTTATTAGCTACGACATTATATATCGTAAAAGGCAACTTTCTTAGAGATGTTTATACACCCCGACTGCCCTGGTGGGAGGAACCATATTTTAAAACTAGAGGGAAGTAGTTTCCTTCCTCTCGAGATGGAGATTTTTTACTGTGAGTCAGAAGGACTATGAGGCCTTAACTGTAAGAGACCTGGATACAGATTCTCTTACATTAGGAGCCCTGACTGCTGTACAAGCAGTGGGTATGAGATCTTCTGCCACATGACAGTGCCGCCGATTTGCCATAAAGTACAAAGGCAATAATGCCGTCCCTGGTAAACGTAATACAACGGATTTAGGGGTCAAGAATCTGTTTACCGGGTGTTGATCAAAGACACTAGTCCGACTGCCATATGTGGAGACGGGAAGGTTTCCTCCTCACTTCATGAGATTTCCTGCTTTCAGCACAGTAGTATGTCCACTTACAGGATGAGCCCCAAAAACGTCTGTCTCCCTTTAAAACCAACTATGGAAGAGACTTGCCTTTAATCCTCAAGGCAGTAACTCACTTGAGAGTTCTGTTCCAATCCTGAAGAAATGCTAAGTTACTAGGCCAATTCAGGCATAGCTGAACATCCAGCTAAGCCTAGTTGCAAAGAATGAAGCAACCGAAGCTGAACCTGGGTTCTAAAATATAAGGACTCTATAACCAGAGTTGGCCCGAGACAAATGTGAAGTGGTGGGCCGACCATACACTGTGCGGCCACGCAATAAGGCACCAGTCAGAAGGTCTAAGCCAGAGGCACAAACCCACAATGTCCGATGTACTATGAAGCACTGAGGTAATATAACACACGAATGACACGTCTCGAGGCACTGAAGCATTATGATGCAATATGCACAGAAGCACTATGATGCAATATTATTACAGCGGCATCAATTCCATGGTGCTGTACATGAGAAGGGGCCACACACAAAGCCACAGACACAGTCCACAGCAAACAAATTCTCAATGACAGGGTGAAACCGAAGGGAGAGAACCCAGTCCCCCGGACCCACAACCTGATGCATATAATGCAGAAAGACTATGATGCAGTATGATGCAATAAAATGCACCCAGCCACTATGATGCAGTACAATTCATACAGACACTATGATGCAATACGATGCAGAAAGACACTATGATGTAATATGATGCAATATAATGTAGAAAGACACTATGATGCAATATAATGTAGAAAGACACTATGATGCAATATGATGTACTATGATGAAATATAAAGCAATGTAATGCAGAAAGACACTATGAGGCATAGACACTATGATGCACAAAGACACTATGATGTAATATAATGCAATATAATGCAGAAAGACACCCATGCAGAAAGATGGACCTTGATGCAACCTGATGCATAGAGGCACTATAAAGCAACATGATGCAATCTGCTGCACAAAGGCACTATGAAACACCAAGATGCACCCTGATGCAAAATGATGTAATATGATGCATAGAAGTACTATGTAGAACTATATAATATAATGCATAGAGGTACTATGAAGTACTATGATGCCCAAAGGCACCCTGATGTAATATGACGCATAGAGACACTATGATACAAAGTGATGTACAGAGGCACTCAATATGATGCATAGAATCAATATGAAGTCTAGAGGCACTATGATGCAATACGATGCCCAGAAGCACTTAATATGATGCATAGAGACACTATGATGCAATACGATGCCCAGAAGCACTTAATATGATGCATAGAGGCACTATGATGCAATACGATGCCCAGAAGCACTTAATATGATGCATAGAGACACTATGATGCAATACGATGCCCAGAAGCACTTAATATGATGCATAGAGACACTATGATGCAATACGATGCCCAGAAGCACTCAATATGATGCATAGGGAACAATGATGGAATCTGATAAATGATGTAATATAACCCATAAAGGCACTATGAAGCATTCTGATGCAATATGGTGCACAGAGGCAATCAATATGATGCATAGAAGCACTATGATGCCGTACCACGCACAGAGGCACTCAATATGATGCATAGAGACAACATGATATATGATGTAATATGACACAAAGGCACTATGAAGCACTATGATGCAGTACAATGCACAGGGGCAATCAATATGATGCATAGAGACACCATGATGCAATACAATGCACAGGGGCACTCAATATGATGAATAGAGGCACTATGAAGCAGTACAATGCACAGGGGCACTCAATATGATGAATAGAGGCCCTATGATGCAGTACAATGGACAGAGGCATTCAATAAGATGCATTGAGGAACAATGATGAAATATGATATATGATGTAACATGACACAAAGGCACTATGAAGCGCTATGATGTCGCACTCTGATGCAATATGATGCACAGAGGCACTCAATATGATGCCCAGAGGCACTCAATATGATGAAAAGAGGCACTATGATGCAGTACAATTCGCAGAGGCACTCAATATGATGAATAGAGGCACTATGATGCAGCACAATGCACAGGGGCACTCAATATGATGAATAGAGGCACTATGATGCAGCACAATGCACAGAGGCACTCAATAAGATGAATAGAGGCACTATGATGCAATACAATGCACAGGGGCACTCAATATGATGAATAGAGGCACTATGATGCAGCACAATGCACAGGGGCACTTAATATGATGAATAGAGGCACTATGATGCAGCACAATGCACAGAGGCACTCAATAAGATGCATTGAGGAACAATGATGTAATATGATATATGATGTAACATGACAAAAGCACTATGAAGCGCTATGATGTCGCACTCTGATGCAATATGATGCACAGCGGCACTCAATATAATGCACAGAGGCCCTCAATATGATGAATAGAGGCACTATGATGCAGTACAATGCACAGAGGCACTCAATAAGATGCATTGAGGAACAATGATGCAATATGATATATAATGTAACATGACACAAAGGCACTATGAAGCGCTATGATGTCGCACTCTGATGCAATATGATGCACAGAGGCACTCAATATGATGCACAGAGGCACTCAATATGATGCATAGAAGCACTATGCTGCAGTACAACTGCTATACCATGCTTGAAGGTGTCCAAACAAGAGACCAGGTCCCAGTTAGAGCCAAGAGAGCAAACTCTCAGAGTTCCAGATAAATCTCCAGCCTGAATAGTAGTTCTCATTTGTCAGATTGACCCCACCCGAAGGAGCTAATTAATGCCCCACAGCTGGAGAGCAGTGTTCATGGAGACGATGTGCTGCATTAACACTATGAGCCCTCCTATGGATGGAGTAGTTAAGTTGTAACTTAACTGAAGTCAAATCATGAGATGTAGCCTGGACATATGGCCTTATTATAGCTTAGAGGTCCAAGGCCTGACTGCATACATGTGAAAACACACCTCAGCATATGAGGCTCTATGCTTCAGCTTCGGCACAAAGGCATGAGACTAGCATCAGTCCAGAGGCCTAGGCCATCAACACATTCCATGATGCACTCACCTGTGCTGGCTCCATACCTGCTAGAAAGACAGGGGGAGCTGGAAACGCCGAGAGCCCAGTATGGAGGGAAGCGGCGTCCCACCAGGAATGCTGCATTACTGCCAGTGATTTCCTCTCTTGTGCCCTCCGAGATCCAGGAAACCTGTCTGTTGCCTGTCTCGTTCTGCACCTCCGCGTTCAACCATGGAACGCACGCTGGCCTCAAGCTCCGGCGCCCTGACGTTACCAGAAGCGCCATGGCAACCGCACAACTTCCGGTATCTTGCGCTGGAATGCCGGCCAGTGTCAGAGCCGAGAGCCTCCACTAAGGAGGAAGCGGCTCTACCCAGGAGCTTCATCCACTCACTGGTCTTTGTGGCTGAGGTACTCCCCCTAGGAGAGTTTCAGCCCCGGTGCTACTTGACAGGGAAAAGGATTGGATCCAGCAGCACAATCCCCCTGGGTCTTGTAAAACGTCCACCTTCTATCTTCGCTCCACTCCTGGAGCAACCTCTCATACAACCGTCCCCTGTAGGGACAGGAAAAACACTGGAGGGTGGAGGTGGGTGGGGCCTTTTAACCTCTCTGTGATCCTGTCCCGCTATAGGTCAAGGGAGGACATCCTCCATGTGCTGTCCTGAGGGACGTAAGGGGAAAAGGCCAATTTATGTGTACCTGAAAGCCACGTCAAGGCTCTTCTCGTATATCAGGTCCTAACTATGCCAACCTCACTTAGAAAAGTCTGTCTGCATGGGAACATATGAATCCTCTCTTCAGACTAAAATCTACATCTCTGTGGAGGGGTAATGAACCTGGTATAATTAAAACACCTGTGACCAACAGGTGGAGTGCTCAGGCAAAAGGTAAATGAATACACATCAAAAAAACTGACTGTCAGTAAGATTGGATGAGACAATATACAACAAATAGACTTGCAAGCCAACCTGGACCATGGAAGTCTCAGATACACTTACAACATTTGGAAACAAAGTAAAATAAAACATTTGTTATTATACCTTGCAACAACAAAATAGGGGAAATAAAAAAATAAAAATGAGTGATATTGTGTCAGTTGGAGACCTGCAGGCCAGTCATTCCAAGTATCTGATTGTGATATTCATTAGGATGCTATACCACATCAAGCAAGGAGAAGCTTTGCTGACTGGGGAAGAAGGCTAGGTGTGGTGAACACCAAACAGATCTTCTTTCTCCCTCATTGAACTAAATACACTTGATGTTCCCTGGAGCAATGTCATGAGTGGTGCTATACATGCTGATCCTAATTGAGCAACAAAAAGAGACTTCAGTGGAGAAACTTCTTACCTACGATGTTCTTTAGTCTCTTTATACTTTGCACCTTACATCATGTATCATAGCTGTACTTACTGTGTTCATAGCAGGCCTTCTGGGATTCTGTCAGGGAAGGAGCTGTGGTGCAGACCTGCAGGGTGAATCTTCAGCACCTTGTTATGCCAGTCCTCTTTGTAATGCTTCACCATATGAAGAACTGCAAGTCTCATCAACTTCATTCCTGTCAGGTGGATAGAATGTGAAAGAAAAATGTTTATATTAGACACACCACCACAGACGGCACCTGAACTTTCATCCTACCAGGACCTCCAGTTAGTCCCTGCCCTGTCGGATTTCCGTATATATGGCCTGGAGCCTTTTCAAGTTTTCATATCCCCAGTGGCCTCCTCTGTTCTTTTCGTTATCTTCCTTAAGGCTTGAGAAAGACCCATTGCAGGGTCGAAACGTTACCTCTACACATTTTTTATGCTGTGGTGTTTTCAAATAAAAACTTTTTTCACTTGCATTGAAAGATTGTTTGAGTGCGGCTGTTTTTTCCAATTTCATATTAGACTTTACATTATGATTTTTCATTCTGTTTAATCCCTTCACAACTTGGCACTGATTAATTCTTTTCTTTTACTTTTTTTTTTTTTTTTTTTTTTTTTTCTTTCCCAAGAGCCTTAACTGAAAAAGAAAAAAAAAAAAAAAAGTATGAGTTTTTTTGGGGGCAGGATTAGTTGTGTTTGAGTAACTTTAGTTTTCAATACGTTGAATGTTACAATGAATCTAACGCTACATGATTATGACCATATCAAATTTGTTTATTATATATTGAAGTGGAAAAAAGATATTCGGCTTGTATGTGTATAGGTATAATAAGTATTATAAAGTTTTTGAGATCTATAATGCGTTTTTGTAAGGTGCTTTTTGCATGGCAAGCTGATGCTTCACCAATACAGTTTTAGGGTATATAAAGATGATTTTGATGGCATGTTTAAGCATTTTTTTTTTGTTTAGTTCCATTAACCAAACAAAGTAATTCTGGCAGAGCGTTTTCACACATCAACTTCATTAGCCATGACTGACCAGTGGTCCATAAACAGAAGTGCTTGTACAGTCTTCACTGGAGTGGATATTCTTTTGATTAGTTGAACTGGTGCAACATGATCGTTGCACCATCTTGGCTACTTTCACACTTGTGTTTTTTTGCGATGCGTTTTCGAGCGCACATAAAATGCATTAAAACGCGTGCAAATGCTGCGATATTTAGACGCATAAGCGTGCGCATTATGACAAAACGCAGTGCTTGGATGCGATTTCAAGCGTTTTTGGTGCATTTCACAGGAGGAAAATCCTTGAAAAAATTCTTGCAGACTCCATCAATGGGACACCAGGGGTGTGTGTTATGGGAAGTCTTTATATAGAGCCTGTTTACAGCCATTCTTCACATTTGCCTTTGTGAACATGGATTCTGCGGTGGAAGAGTTTCCACTTCAACCTGGATCTGGACATTGCGATGGCTCAGGC